>CASHTH010000986.1:0-18521 GCA_030341885.1 Geodia barretti | reverse complement strand
TTAACGATTCAGTCGATCTTTTACCAATTTTTAGTTTCAAAAGGTGCGGTTAGTGAGGTGCCAGCAAGGTGGCTGGAGAAACAGTCTTGGTATCGACTGTTTTCAATATCACTCACAGCAGTAAGCTGACATTAGATCGTTTTTAAACAAACATTGAGGGTTTTTTTACACTAACTAGGCAGTTTTTTTGTTGCTCATGTCTGCTAGCGGATTTTATGCCTGCATAAGATTGTGTCGTCCCCATGCGCTGGCATGCTGAACCTCTGTAGATGTAGCTGGGCTTTAGGTAAAATTACAGGGTATGATTAATAACACAAAGAAAGATTGGCAACTCACACATTGTGTATAGCTAAGAGATTGATAGTTTTATGTATCCCACAGATGGATGTATAAAGGAATATCTTAACAAACGGTTTGGAGTCACTAGAAGAGACTATAGTTCAACAACAGTGTGTTAATGATATAAAGTCATACCTTAATGTGAGTTTGACTCACTGGAAGACACTATAATCCGACAGCCAGACTAATAAAGACTTTGTCGACCCAGCCACACAATTGTAGCCACATTAGACATTGCAACCAGGAGCTATTTCAGGTAGATGGTTCAAGCATAGCACACCAGTTGTCAGAAATAAAATGAACACAGGTTACTACTGGCTGCAGAGCTCCCTGACTATGCAGTGAGGTGTTTCTGTGACATGGAGAGGGTGTGTGGGTGTGACGAGGGGGGAGGAGGGTGGATGCGAGTGGCCAATATCAACATGACTAGACCCAATGAGAACTGTCCAGCAGGGTTCAGAAAGGTCACTGCCTCTGGCAAGACAATGTGTGGAGGGTCAGAGCCGATCATGCATCAGTACACTTTCGGCTCACATGGACTCAGTTACAGTCGAGTGTGTGGGAAAATCATTGGCTACCAATTCGCAACTACAGATGCATTTGGTATAACTGGTGGATCTATTGACACTATCTTTGTTGATGGCATAGTCCTATTCATGGCTCTCCACGTAATCACATATGGACGTTTGCTGCTGGAGGTCCAGTACAGAACTGATCAATATAACTGTCCCTGCAATGGTGCTTCTATCAGTGGAACTGTACCTTCATATGTTGGCAATGATTACTTCTGTGACAGCGGACACCGCTATAATACAAAAACTCCATTTACCTACCTAACCAATGACCCACTCTGGGACGGTGCTGGCTGTGTTAGTGGCTCCTGCTGTACCTTCAACTCTCCTCCGTGGTTCTGTAAGAACTTGTCCACACCAACTACTGATGACATTGAGCTACGGCTCTGCATTGATCAGGCTCTTTCTGATGAAGACGTACTCTTTGAAACAGTGGAGCTATACATTCAGTGAGCTTTCTCTTCTCACAGAAACGGTTACAATAGCACAACCGGAGAGTGTGGAACACGTAGCTAGTCGCTTAGATTAGGGTACCTTATACAAACTACTCTGTGTAGTGCACGCCTCTACTTTCAAGTGGTTGCACACACACAGCCACATATTGGCACTGCACATACAGTAATACTTCTACGTATAGGTTACACGATGGCGGCGCGTGGTGTATATACACGAGTGTGCGTAGACCACCACAAGCCAATGACGTGTTTGTATGATGACATCCGGTTCTGACCAATGGAATTGCGCAAAAGCTTTCAAAACGCCCTCTTTTCCGTCGGGGACGGGGAGAGAGAAAGCTGCAATAAGCGCACGATGTGTGAATTAATGGCTCTGCCAAATGCTCTCTTAATCACAAAACAGCACTATTGCGCTTGTACGGAGTGATGCGAGGGATAACATGCCAACACACCTTAGATTATTGGATACCAGAGAATATTTTTGCTACACCTGCTGTTGCCCTGACTCACTCTAGCCTTCAAAAGAGTAAAAGACTTTTCATTCATGAAGTCTACACAGCTGGGTGCATGCACCCTCAGAAAGATACTAGCTAGTCTGGTTCTCTAAACATCACAGCGCCGACACTAGTTTGAGGTGCTCTTTCATGTTCTCTGGGAGTCAAGTGCAAAGTATTGTTTTTCAATGGGTGCTAAAAATTAAACAGGGCAGCAAATTATACTATAGAGTCATAAAACCTGTGCAGCAAGAACTATTGAGTGCATACATTGGGAAGGTCGGAAAAGAGTTCATATGTGCATCCTTTCACTGCAATATACAAGGTGAGAAGGTTCATCTATAGAGAGCTGAAGATCCATATGTACTCTTAATTTGCACAATGCACCAAAACATAGAGAACTTCTGTAGCCACCAACTGGATGTGCATGTGGAACGAAAACATGTTTAGCGGTACAGGAACCTGCCACTAGAGTCACGTAAATAAGACGTGACATTTTCTCTGCTTGCTATGGCCCAGCTGTGCCAACGTTCATGAAATGATTATGCACACAGTAAACACTTTGTGTCATTAGTCAATCTGCTTGTTTCACTTTTAACCTCACCAGAATAAAACAGGTCCAGTTGTTGGCTACAGAAGTATGGACATGTCTCGCAGTTTGATAGCTGGTCTGGTGTTGCTGCTCTCAGCCACCTCAGTGGTTGGTAACGGAGGTGAGTGACTGAGACACTGATACATACACAGAGAGAGACACACAAGATGTTGGTGGAGGTATTATGTAGCTACCACTGCAGATGCTAACTCTACTGAGTGTGTGAGTCAGCAGGAGCTGGCCGCTGTGAAGGCAGAGATTGCGAGTAAAGTCGACAAGCTACACTCACAGATCAACTACTGGCAAGGGGTGACTGTCAACAACATTTTCCAAGACAACTGCAAACAGGTTACACTGCCACCACTTGACTTGGCTTAGCTACTGAGCATGTTATAAACTAATACGGGTGGTCACGACTGAATCCACCATTTCACTCACTTGGTGCATTAAAAACAAGAGTTGTTTGTGGCATTACATAAGGCCCCTTTGTTTCATTATTACTCACATTATGTGTTAAGTAGCTAACTACAATGTGGATAGGCATAGCTATCTAGCATATAATACCACTGCTAATGCACTTAAACTTTTTAACTGTACGCAGTAGCAAGCTCTTCTGAAACCTCTCCTGGATGTAGTGGGGCGTTCACCAACCCAGCTGTGATTGGTGCCTCAGCAGCTCTTCTTGCAGTGATTATTGTTCTTATAACAGTCGTCGTCATACAATGTGTACTCCTCGTTAAAAAGAAGAGGAACACTGAGACCTCTGTGGCTGCCACTAGTGGGACGAGTAGCACTGCTCACAGTGAGACGTATCCAGTGGACGCAACGACCAGCAAAAGTGACTATATATGTCACACTCAATGAGGCTTATGGAATAAACAAGTAATACATGTATATACCACTCCCAAGTAAATGAACAATTTCATTATGAGAGACTGAAAAACTAAGGATTGTGTATTTCACGCGGTGTGGTTGTTTCATTTTGTCACCATTAATCTCTCATGAGCGATTTATAAATTTTGACCAAATGAGGCACCAAACTTAGACACTGGACTTAGTTGACACGATCATGGTCCACAGGCTATGCAGTGAAGGTGTTCTGTGATAATATGGAGAGGGTGTGTGGGTGTGATGAGGGGAAGGGGAGGGGGAGGGTGGATGAGAGTGGCCGATATTAACACGGTGCATGACTTCAGAATAGAGCCTAGGAGAATTGTCGGCCAGGGCCTCTGGCTAGAGGTTGCGGGGACATCAAATTATGTTATACTAGAACAGACATGCTGATGGGCTGATTTCTTTAGAGCCAAAAGAGGCCGCCAGAGCTGCATTCACCGCGGAGACATGTTCCATTCCGTGGGACTCAGTCTCTACCTCGTTCCATACCGTGTGGTCGCTACTGCATGTGGGGTATGCCTCTTACACCATATTGTATGTGTATCATACTTTTTAATCTGTTTGCACTTATACTGACACTTCATACTCGTTACTGCGGGGTCCTAACCAGTCACAACTGGTGTCTCAGAATGTAATCTGCACATTACTGACACTTCACATTTGGTGTCTCAGAATGTAATCTGCACACTATTGACACTTCACATTTGGTGTCTCAGAATGTAATCTGCACATTACTGACACTTCATACTGGTTTCTCAGAATGTAAACTGCACACTATTGACACTTCATACTGGTTTCTCAGAATGTAAACTGCACACTATTGACACTTCATACTGGTTTCTCAGAATGTAAACTGCACACTATTGACACTTCATACTGGTTTCTCAGAATGTAAACTGCACACTATTGACACTTCATACTGGTTTCTCAGAATGTAAACTGCACATTACTGACACTTCACATTTGGTTCTGACACTTCATACTCACAACTGGTTTGTAATCTGCACACTATTGACACTTCACATTTGGTGTCTCAGAATGTAATCTGCACATTACTGACACTTCATACTGGTGTCTCAGAATGTAATCTGCACATTACTGACACTTCATCTCACAACATCGGGTTTCTCTGCACACTACTGACAGAGAGGATGCAAGGGTAGAATAGCTATTGGTAACAAGTTAGGATACGGTGGAACCTTGCTCAGGGGAGCATCATAATTCTTAATTAGGAATTCCACTATTTTATTAGCTAGCTGTACTAGTGTTTGGAAAATAACCAGGCAGAAGAATAGCTGCTACAGACAGACAGACACACACACACACAAACACAAAGTACCGTAACCCGTAGAGGGTGGTAGAGAGTAGAGTGGAGCGTTGATTTTTTTTTATAGATGTGTAAACTTCCCACTATTAAATGAGCAACGTAACAGTATTTACTTATCAGTGAGGATGTGGTTCCCTTTGTGACAGTTTCATCAGGTCCATCACTACCCTGCCTGGTTGTTGCAGGGACTGGTAGGCTGGGTCTGCATTTTCCAGGGTCTGCACCCCAGTGTAGACCGGCCAGGGTGTTAGGACTGTCCAGGGCTAAGGAGGACATGGGAGGACGTTTAGCACGTACCAATTAGCAGCATCTGCTAGAATAAACAGCTTGAACCCCCACTTTGTTGGTTTCAGGGGCACATACTGGATTGACCCAAAACACCCACGAAACCCTACCATTATCTCGTCCAGTGTGAGACTTGGTGATGGGCAATAGAGAGCCCGAAAGCGGGGGAGGAGGATGTCTAGGAGTGGCCTTATTTTATCTAGCTTCCTGGGGACATTTCCGACATGGAGCATCCAAAATATGTCCTGAAAGCGGTCTCGTGGCGGGACATCATGGAAGAAAGGGACCTGACGCACCCATGAGGTCTTAGTAACTCTCAATTCCGGCGCATGCGCAGCGTTTTGCGCGTAAAATATCGCGCGCGCACACACACACCCTTTCACGTAAATTACGTGGCCACTATAATAGTGGCCCTCCGCGCTACGCGGAGAAAGATTAACGGCCATTATACTGGCGCGGCAACGACTAACTGTAATACACCTTGCTTCCTTAGGAAATTGTACAAATTTGAATAGTGAAACAGTTAGTAGCTATGTCTCGCTGTGTGATAGCTGGTCTGGTTTTGCTGCTCTCGGCCACCTCAGTGGTTGGCACAGGAGGTGAGTGACTGAGAAACTGATGCACACACACAGAGACAGAGAGACAAGTTAGTTGAGGGTGCTACCACTGCAGATGACTCAACTACTGATAACTCTACCGAGTGTGTGAGTCAGCAGGAGCTGGCTGCTGTTAGGAAGCAAGTTGACCAGTTACACTCGCAGATATACTACTGGCAGAGCATAAACATCCGCAACATTGTCCAGGATCACTGCTCCTCTCAGAATACTGGTAGGCTAGGTATTCAGAGTGTACAGGCAGAATTGATGATGTTGCCATCGCTTTGAGAGAGAGACAAGTTAGTTGAGGGTTCTATATACCACTGCAGATAACTCAACTACTGATAACTCTACCGAGTGTGTGAGTCAGCAGGAGCTGGCTGCTGTTAGGAAGCAAGTTGACCAGTTACACTCGCAGATCCACTACTGGCAGAACATAAACATCCGCAACATTGTCCAGGAACACTGCTCCTCTCAGAATACTACTGGTAGGCTAGGTATAATATACTCAAGAGTGTACAGGCAGAATTGATGATTGGTGTTGCCATTGTTTTGAAGCCAAGTTAGCTGTTGTATAAAAGTGTGTAGCAATACCACAGGCATTGTCTGCTTGATCCATGTGCAACAATTACCATGTGCTACTTATAATGACATAACACTTCTTCTGACAATGGGATAACTCTATTACTGCAGTGGACCTTCTGCCTACTTCTGAAGATTGTGTGGATTATGCTCTGATTGCTGTGCCTGTTGTATCTCTCCTCCTGATAGTCACTCTCACTACAGTTGTTGTGACTCAATGCGTACTCATCATCAGAATGAGGAGGTCTAGGAAGAACAACACTGAGTCATATTATACCAGCCCAACCACCAACACTACTGATGTTCCTATGTACAGTAATGAGGCATATTCACTGACCATGATGAATACCAACTGGGAAGAGTTCGAAAGGTGAAGAACTCGAGACTCATTGGCAACTAAGATAATTACAGCCAGGGATAATATTATAGCTAACTCTACTGTTTTGTTATATATCCTTCATGTGTTTTTGCTGTTGACCTTCAGTGTATATATTATATACAACTGTGATTAAAAATTCACTAGCAGGAGAGGTTGCTCAATAATTATTTTCTCTCAATTAAGTGCAGCCATGGGATGATTTTGTTGTACAAAGACTTTGTGAACACAAGGTCCAAGTTTAGTTAATCAGATTGTAGCTAAAGTGCGAACTTCGCATGCGCGATACTGGGACTGGGTGGAGAGTGGTGGAGAGTCTGACACGGGCTAGCTACAGTAGTAGATAGCATGCGGGAGTCGATACATGCCACTCGTTGTGACTTCCTGAGCCCCCAAGGTATATACACAGAGCGAGCGGACAGTAAGTCCAGTGCGAATGTGCAATTGGCTTTTTCACGGCATATCTCTCGAACGTATAATAGTCGTTTCAGGAAAATCACTCTTTTCTTTTTCAGGCTCGCGTAATTCTGAAGCCGCTGGTATCGCTAATAGGCCGCCTCGTAGCCAGAATAAGCGTCGACACACAGACAGAACGACTATTATACCGTAACCCTGGCTGCGGATGCGCGCCGAGGGTTAATTATCTTCCGGCATGCAGCTAGTCTGGAGTGCTATATAAAGTGCGCGTTGATTTACGTATGGCATTCCGCTATCATGACTTGTGGTCTGATTCTGCTGCTCATTTTGAGCATTGCTGCAGTTTGTTCAGTAGGTGAGGGACTGAGAGAGACTGATACATACGACATACTTTTAGTTTGCTGTCACTGCAGATGGAGATAACTCTACTGAGTGTGTGAATCAGGAGGAACTGGCTGCTGTTAAGGCAGAGGTGGATCAGCTAAACTCACAGCTACACTACTGGCAGAATGCGACTGTCAACATTCTCAAGGACCACTGCTCCTCCATCAATACAGGTATCCCTGCTAGTCAGTGGCTAGTACAAAACAGCCACTACCCCGATTTTACTACATCCAAAGGTCCAGCTCGCGAGTGTGGAAGTGAAGTGACTGGAGACACTGTTCTGATGTCCATTGTGTTCAACATCACACAGAGTAAGTATAGTTACTACATGTGTAGCATTCCTTCAGCTAGTTGACTGCTAGCGCAAGAATGTAGCGTTGAGAGTTTGACAAAACATTCTCTTTTCCCTGTCACTCTCAGTCTATCCAACTCTGAATACTAAGCTACACATACGTGCTTATATACTGACACAAAAATTTAATTAGTATAGTAGGAATGTTCTAGAGGGTCAGAGGTTACAGATGTAGCTCTAGCTAAGGAAGTACAGCCAAAAGGTGCACACATTATTTTACTGAAGCTGTAAGCATTCACAAGCAACCCATTAGTGCTAGGGGCATTTTACATCAACTGGTCTGCATATCGTATTTGCTAGGTACTTTAGTGTCTTAGTCATACTAATGCTCTTTCATTGTAGCTACACCTTTCATTGTGTGTTCAGAGACATAGAGGATTAGCTACACTGTAGCGGCATTACCGAGGGTTGCTGTAGTCGTTCGTGTGTCTGTCTGTGTGTCTGTCTACGACTATTCTCGCACATCAGGCTACGAGGCGGCTTATGAGCGATACCAACAAATTTAGCGGTACATGGGCTAGAAAATTTAAATGGCGATTTTGCTGAAACGACTGCGTTCGAGAGCGACAAACTGGCACGGTCGCGGACAGCGTTGCGTGGCCCAACCCGTGCGCATGCGTGTATTAGACGCGAACGCTGGCTCACCTCGACCTGATCCGCTTGCTCTGTGTACCTTGGAGGCACATGAAGCCACAGCGAAGGGTATGCATCGACTCCCGCATGCTATCTACTACTGTAGCTAGCCAGTATCAGACTCTCTGCGAGCTACTAGCGGGAGACCGCCAATGCAATAGCGCGCCCAGCCCCAACCATTAGCGGTACCGCGCATGCGCAGTTCGCCGAGGGTTTGCACTTTCATTGTTAATGTGCAATATTACGTCACCACAGATGACAATACTGAAATTAAGAAACAATTGGATTCACTGGAGGACTTAATAACCCAGCGTGGAAGCTTCCTAAACCCAGCAGACAGCTGTAACCAAATTCTCTTTGAAAATCCTGGAACAACCTCAGGTAAGGAGAAATAATAATTATGCCGACCAGTTATCAACACAGAGTAATAGTTAATCTGAGATGAAACTGTAGCTAATGTAAACATGCAGGTTACTACTGGCTGCTGAGCCCCACAGGCCGTGTAGTGAACGTGTTCTGTGATATGGAGAGGGTGTGTGGGTGTGACGAGGGGGGAGGAGGGTGGACGAGAGTGGCTGATATCAACATGACTAGACCCAATGAGAACTGTCCAGCAGGGTTCAGAAAGGTCACTGCCTCTGGCAGGACAATGTGTGGAGGGCAAGACCGATCATGCATCAATACCACTTTCAGCTCACATGGACTCCAGTACAGTAGAGTGTGTGGGAAAATCATTGGATACCAGTTTGGAAGGACAAATGCGTTTGCTCCTTTTAATTTAAATAGTGGATCTATTGACACTCTCTTTGTTGATGGCATAATCCTATCTCATGGCTCTCCACGTAATCACATCTGGACTTTTGCTGCTGGAATCAATCAGTTAGAAACTGACCAAAATGGCTGTCCCTGCAATAGTGCTTCCTACAGTGGAACAGTACCACCATATGTTGGCAATGATTACTTCTGTGACAGTGGACACCACTCTAATACATTCACTCCACTGATCTACCTAACCGACCCACTCTGGGACGGTGCTGGCTGTGTTAGTGGCTCCTGCTGTACCTTCAACTCTCCTCCGTGGTTCTGTAAGAACTTGTCCACACCAACTACTGATGACATTGAGCTACGTCTCTGTGTGGATGAGGCTCTTAGCAATGAAGACGTACTATTTGAAACAGTGGAGCTCTACGCTCAGTGAGCCTCTGGTGTAGAGACTACAGCTAGCTTAAACAGTGTGTGTGTGACTAACATTTCATTAACTTAACTGTGCACAATGTGTGAATTAGTGGTTCTGCCAAATCAAATGTTCTCTTAATCACAAAGCAGCACTATTGCGCTTGTACGGAGTAATGCGAGGGATAACATGCAGCACACCTTAGATTATTGGATACCAGAGAACATTTTTGCTACACCTGTTGTTGCCCTGACTCACTTTAGCCTTGAAACAAAGTAAAAGAGTTACATTCGTGAGAAAGTTTATACACAGCTGGGTGCATGCACCCTCAGAAAAATACTAGCTAGTCTGGTTCTCCAAACATCACAGTGCTGACACTGGTTTGAGGTGCTCTTTCATGTTCTCTGGGAGTCAGGTGTAAATATTTTTCCAAAGGGTACCAAAAATGAAACATGGCAGCAAATGATACTATAGAGTCATATAACCTGTGCAGGAAGGACTATTGAAATTGCTTAGACCGGTCTTGCATATGTACATTGGGAAGGTTGGAAAGGAGTTGACATGCATCCTTTCACTGGAATATACAAGGTGAGAAGATTCATCTATATAGACAGCTGAGATCCAAATGTACTCTTAATTTGCAGAATGCACCAAAACATAGAGAACTTCTGTAGCCAGCAACTGGATGTGCATGTGGAACGAAAACATGTTTAGCGGTACAGGAACCTGCCACTAGAGTCACGTAAATAAGACGTGACATTTTCTCTGCTGGCTATGGCCCAGCTGTGCCAACGTTCATGAAAATCGTTATGCACACAGTAAACACTTTGTGTTATTAGTCAATCTGCTTGTTTCACTTTTAACCTCACCAGAATAGAACAGGTCCAGTTGTTGGCTACAGAAGTATGGACATGTCTCGCAGTTTGATAGCTGGTCTGGTGTTGCTGCTCTCAGTCACCTCAGTGGTTGGCACAGGAGGTGAGTGACTGAGAGACTGATACATACACAGAGAGAGACACACAAGATGTTGGTGGAGGTATTAAGTAGCTACCACTGCAGATGCTAACTCTACTGAGTGTGTGAGTCAGCAGGAGCTGGCCGCTGTGAAGGCAGAGCTGGAGAATAACGTGGACAAGCTACACTCACAGATCAACTACTGGCAAGGGGTGACTGTCAACAACATTCTTCAGGACCACTGCAAAACAGGTTACACTGCCAACACTTGACTTGGCTTAGCTACTGCAAATCTTTGAGCATTTATTTTTTAAACTAATATGGGTGGTCACGACTGAATCCATCATTTCACTCACTTGGTGCATTAAAAACAGAGTTGTTTATGGCATTACATAAGGCCCCTTTGTTTCATGATTACTCACATTATGTGTTAAGTAGCTAACTACTCTGTGGATAGGCATAGCTATCTACCACTGCTAATGCACTTAAACTTTTTAACTGTACGCAGTAACAAGCTCTTCTGAAACCTCTCCTGGATGTAGTGGGGCATTCACCAACCCAGCTGTGATTGGTGCCTCAGCAGCTCTTCTTGTTGTGATTATTGTTCTTATAACAGTCGTCGTCATACAATGTGTACTCCTCGTTAAAAAGAAGAGGAACGCTGAGACCCATGTGGCTACCACTAGTGGGACGAGTAGCACTGCTCACAGTGAGACGTATCCAATGGACGCAACGACCAGCAAAAGTGACTATGTCACACTCAATGAGGCTTATGGAGTAAACAAGTAATACATGTATATACCACTCCCAAGTAAATGAGCAATTATGAGCGACTGAAAAACTAAGGATTGTGTATTTCATGCCGTGTATTCTGGTGTGGTTGTTTCATTTTGTCATAATTAACCTCTCATTAGTGATTTATAAATTTTGCCAAGTGAGGCACCAGAACTTCCACGACTGGTCCACAGGTTATGCAGTGAAAGTGTTCTGTGATACGGATAAAGTGTATGGGTGTGATGAGGGGAGTTGGGAGGGAGGAGGGTGGATGAGAGTGGCCGATGTCAACATGGTGCATGTTCAGACTAGAGCCTAGAACTGTCCAGGTCTTCTGGCACAGGATGCGGGACATCAAATATATATTCTAGAGTGAAAATGAACATGCGTGCATTTCTCTATTTAGTCTCGTGCCCAGACCACCGCCGCCGCGCCCTCTCTTGAGGGCGGGGTCTGGGCACGAGACTATACAGTATAGTAATCTATATCAGAGGGTCGGTACCTACGCGGTATATAGACGCTCTATAATTATGTAGGGATGGATCGATGGGCGCGGCGAGTGATCTCTCACGTGATCCGCGTACAAAACGCCTCGAAACTCGCTACATAATTATGCTCAAGTTTCATACGTCCCTGCAATTGTCGAGAATCCGCTCATACGCGATTTCACGATTTTCTTCTTTAGACCCGCTTTCTTACTGGAACGATGCACTGAATTTCTCACTACACGTGTCCCGCGATGCTGTAGATCTAGATGTGCATCATCGTAATATATTCATCACAGTTGGGTGTAACCGCAACCACTCCAGATAAGTGGTTGCTGAAATTCCTTTGGCCCCTAGAGAGGCATAGCTAGTTATTTATGTAACCAGACCCTTCTCTCCCCCCTCTTATCGTATATACTGACCCTCATAAAAAGGGCAGCTGTTAGCCCAGTTGAAGAAAAAAAGGTAATGCAGACAGACCTGACCTGTTGTAGGATACCCAGCTGTATTATACTAAGATTATCTGGGAGTTGTGAGGCTCTGAAGTGTTTTTCCTGCCCCTTATCACCACTGCTGACTTGTACATTCCTGCACCATTATCCCACTGCTGACCTAGCCTTTACTCACTACCAATCCTATTGTGAGCCTACTATCCTTCCTATTGTAAGCATAATCCTTTACCTTGTCTGACTACTCTTCTGTAGTATGCTTTGTGTTTCACTTGATGGTGCATAGCTACTATCTTTATGTTCAAAAGGGCTGGACTGCAACTGCACAGACAGCACTTGTCAAGCTGGACCCTGAACCCTACAAACTTCTGGCTTCTACTGCCACTGCCCACTTGCTACTAGCTATATGCCCCTGATTGGGCCTCCACCTTTGACTTCAGCTGGATATATAGACTATATAATAGACCTCTCCTAAAGAAAAACTTTCTTTCACAACAAAGCGCATGTATAATCTTTCTTGGTATCCTTTTCACATAATTTACAACCCCATCCTACATTCCGCTTCATTTGAAGAATCATTTTCCCTTGTAATAGTAGCTACAAGCTGTAAGCCTACAAAGTCGCGCTTTGGTTGGGGACGATGAGAATCCGGAAATAACGGTACAACAATTATTCAGGCCCGCGCTCGGTCGTGCGCCGCGACTCTGCAAAGCAAGCAAAGCGAATCTCTTTCGTCCGCTACCACAAATCGGTATGTCGAGCACTCGTCTCGGCACTCACCGTACTCTGTGGTGCCCGCCAGATTGTAGACAGCGTGCAGACTGCACACAGCGGTTGACTCGCCTGCTGCTGTTGTTGTGTTCTTCAAGCTGGTAGCTGCACTGATATCCATGTTGATAGACGAAATGGCATCTCCAACACAGTTGCTGCTCAGGAACCCTGAAAGCCTTGCAAAACCCCACTCTTGCACTGGAGTGTGTCCAGAACATATCCCCGACAACACCAGTGTCTCGATGTAGTTGAAGGACCGTACACCTTAACAATGACTCACGGCTGACTTCATAGAAGGGAAACTGGAGGTTCGATACACTGGTAACTCCAGCACAACTAAACCTGTGTAGAGATTGAACTGTGAGAAGGTGCAGGGCTATCATTTATCAAATCCGATGGATAAACACCAGAATTTAGTCACTAGCTTTGGTTTCCATAACAACAGCAAAGCAACTATTTCTATTCTAATGACCCTCAAATCCAGAGGTCACAAGTACTCTCTATTTCCTTCTCTGTCGGACTGTCACCATCTCCCACGTCATGAAAGGAGAACCGAAGACTGGTGTGGTTATGTACAACACAGGGCGTCAACACAACACCCAACCAAACTTTAATCAAAAAAACCACTTAATAATATTTTAAGACTCGAGAATGGAGGTTGGTGGTGTGTACATTGAGTTGCCTATTGCTATCCCGGCACACCTATTGCTCAATGGCCCCTCTAATATTCCTGAGACTAACAACACCAGAGACTCAACCTACATCATATCCCGTATCTTTTCAGACAAACTGCAAAAGTAGGGATTAATCACCACACATTAATTCTGCGCAACAGAAATGGCCACCTGGCATTTGGCAGAGGGGGCGGGTTGTCAATGTTCTTCAAGGAGTGCAACAAAGCAACTACATGAATATTGAACTGTGATTTTACAGACACACTCTGCCATGATGGTGGGAGGAGGTCTGCCTAATTGCAATGCAGATTTCACCCAGCACAAACAATACCGTCCCATTAGCAGCTCCCAAGTTTTTCTCAAATAATGAAGTGTCTCTTCAAACGAGGACAGTAGTAGGGTACAGTGCGAGGTGGCTGCAAGATAGGCTTTCACGTTTTTCTATCTTTCCTTCCTCCACTTCTTCTTACCCTCCCTCGTTTCCCCTTTTCAGGCCTTCCCCTTTTCTCTTCTATCCCTCTTCTTCTCCCTTTCCCCTCCCGTTTTCCCGCTTTCTCCGTCCTTTTCACGATTTCGAGGACACCCACGCAAAACTGAACTCTACAATCGCTGTGACAGCTGCAAACTTTCGTAACAACACTGCCTCTTTATGGTGGCGGAGTGTCGTTACAATGCAGCAAGCGGAGCTACTGCGAAGACATGCAACTAATTCGCTGAGTTTTCACGAACACGAGATGCGGAGGGAATGTATGCCAGAGCTGGTTCCGGAGCTGACTTATCGGCTGTGGCATACAGAACCCAAAGGAGCTGTGGTTGTTGTTAAATTCACACTACTGTAGTTTCTGAAGGAAACACTAGGATGATACTACACTACGATCTAACTACACTACAAGTCGAAGCACTGTTTGTTGGAATAGGTGCACTGTACCTGACTCCATCCCAGTCTATTCACGGGCGATAACATCTTTCGGATAATGATCACTCTGCCATTGCTGCAATAACCACTGGGATTTACATCACAGCCAATCTAACTGTAGCTTCACAAACAACAAGTCGCAATGGTGGTGGCCGTTGCACACTACTCGTGCAGCGTTCATTCAGACGTCTCCTTATCCAGAGTAGAATTTGTCATAACACTGCTGAAATTGAGGAGGAGCAATCTATGCGATATCGATTGGCGAACACGATCTCATTAACTCCAGAACTGTTTTATTCGCTACAGTGATATCTCAGTCGCACCTAGTGATGACTCAACATCTTCTTCTCTGGCAACACTGCCAATGGGCGCAACGACTCAACTTTTGCGTCGTCTCTCTCTGATATGTCAGTGGAGGCCCCTCTGGAAATTCTCTAATGACTCTCAACGTGTTCTGTTGGTCTGACAAATGGGATTATGATGTGCAACTGCAAAAACTGAAACTCGACCTTCACCAGCAACTTTTGACTCTACATCAAATTCAACGATGAGATATTTCCTGGTAAACGGAGCAACACAAATCTGACTAGTGCGATCGCAAAAACATGTGACGAGCTCGATGTATTTCTGCCAGATCCCTGACAACGATGATATACATATTGACTCTAATAGCCTGTACATTTCAGCAATGTATCAAAATACATGCAAGAAATGATCAGAGTAGAATCAATGGAACTGTATATTCTTGAGACTACATCGACCCACGAGTGATCCAAGGGAACTGGACGTCACTGTTTTGCATGCCCTCCAGGGATGGAGTTAGTAGAGACAACGTACAATTCTGCTCGTGCCAGTGTAAAGGTGATTTCAATAGTAAAGTAGTTAATTGCAATGAGGCGATTTTCTACCAAAATACAACGAGGGAACTGGATGGTGTGTATCACCATGAACAATAGTTATTAGCAGGACTCCTTATTTTGACTCCAGTTCAAATGGCTTATACATGATCTTCCCAGAGATGTCAGTGAACTTAATGGCTTTCTTTGTGACAATATTCATAGGAAGGAATACTGTGTGGAAAGTGCAAAGATGGTTACGGTCCTCCCCTCACACCTAGAGTGCATAGATTGTCCTCCTGACTACATGTGGGGCCTTATACCTGTCTCCCAATTCCTCCCTCTGACCCTGCTCTTTGGTATAGTGGTAGTGCTAGACATCCGTGTCACTTCGGCACGAGCAAACGCATTCATCTTCTTCGCCAAGTCTTGCCAACTGTCTTCACACTGGATGGTGGCGGTGCCATAACCCTTGATAATACGAACAACAACTTGATTGATGTATACACTTACTTGTATACATTTGGAACTACAGTTTCTTTCGCAAGTGGATCTGTCTTAGTCACAACTTAGTAGCTTGGAGCCATATCCATGACTTATCTTGAAGCCGTCTATCACTGGTACTGAAGGGATATGCGTGTTTAGTCTGGCTATATGAAGGGTTTTCGATGCTTTGTGTGCATATTTCGACCACTTCCACCCAGATTGCTCGTTTTCAGCGTACTGAACATTCGCGTTCTCTTGTACACACCTTTGCTTCTTTCATTCTCCTATCCTAGCAGTCGTTTCGTTTGGTGTCATTTCTCTGCTGGATACAAACACCACTAGTTGATATCAGTGGAAAGTGATGGGTTATGTTCCATTTAATGAGTGAACTATTCTATCGTGGGGGGAAACATGTACCTTACGTCTACTGTCTCTGCTAGCCTTGTTCATTTTTGTAATTGTAACTACCTCTCCTTTTGATTGTTCCTTCACTTGCTCGGAACCTCAACATCATTCGCAACAGGTGGCACAAAACGGGAAAGTTTATTCAATGATTTTGAAAAGTTACGATCACACGTGGCCCAGACTTACAACCTTTCTTGAAGCGTTTCATGGATGCTACAGAGACGTACTAAGTCTACTCAAAATGTGTGGAATTTGACTATCGCTGGTTTTGCTGGTTTCTATCTCGTTCTTCGCATAGCCCTTTTTGCTGTGTATGCCTTCACTCGTGATGGTTTGAGCAGTACTCTTTATCCAACTTCTTCTGTGTTGTGGACTCCTGGCATTTATCATCTTGCGTCCTTACAAAGACGACTACTACAACAAGTTAGACGCAGCAATGTTTGCCCTCCTTTGGGGGATTAACACACTGACAATGTACAACTATGGAACAACTATCATAAAGCTCTGATCATCGCCCACTGCCTTAGCCTGCAGTACTTCTTGGTGTTTGTTCCTCTATTTACATCTCGGTGGTTGTGATAAGGACATATTTATCGTCGTATTCGTGACAAACTTGCCGAAAGAAAACGTCGCAGACAAACAGTATAATTGATCCAGAACAAGAGGTTTGGTTAGTAACGATGAGGGGGCCCTGGACAATGTCCGGCTCGCATGACTACTGTCCTTCATGAAGGAAACTGGAAGAATGGAGGAAATGAACACCTACAGGACCAACCCAAAGCTGGGCAGAAACACCAGGCCCCAACTCATCCACTCGTCTCAACAAATCACCGTCTGGTCGCTTCAAATGAATTGTAATGAGGAAATCGAAGTGCAACGAGTCACTTTGCTCCAAGCAAGAAAGCAACAAGGGAAGTGATATCTCGAAGTACGAGCACTGATATACTCACTTTGAGGAACTATGAGAGCAAAACCTGAATTCGGTCTATGTGTAGGCTATAGCTACTCTCTTGCACACTTATTTAGTCTTTTGTGGATAGTGAAGCGATAGCTTTTAGTAGCAAGAGACAATCCTATGTCTTTCGTCGTATAAGTGCTGATTTACTTGCTCCTAGTTCATTCATAAAGTTGGCCTTAGTTATTATGGAGTGCTCTGAGCTTAGATCTTTTGCAAGCTCTGCATGTTATCTCACAGATCTGTGTCAATAATCAAAGTAAGGGTAAGTTGAATGTGAAGGATACTGACAAACAACGCCATTTTCTAATTAGTATGTAGCATACCGTATAGCACAGTAGGAGTCAGCTGGATGTTATCTTGTTTGTTTAGACGATGGCTATTTCGCATCGACTGTCTTATACACTGAGTCCCTGATCTTCCCAGTCTCGTCTTGACTGTGAGAGGTTTGACTAGGGTTGGATGACGCTGCAGAGCCCGTACTCACGGCACGGCTGCAGCTGAAGGTACAGAGATGGATGCTTACTGGGTCAGAATAGCTAGGTTAGTAATACGGTGGAACCTTGCTCAGGGGACCATCACATTCTAAACGAGGAATCCACTAATCACAGTAGCTAGCTCGCTATCCAGGGCTAGGACAAACCAGGCAGAAGAAGAAGAATAAGAAAACCTAACTCCAGATAACCTGTGTTAACAACTGTTACTCATACACATTGCTTCAGTTTCCCCTTACTAAAAGTAAACAGTACAAATTTGTGAGGAGAAAGCAGTTAGTAGCCATGTCTCGCAGTGTGATAGCTGGTCTGGTTTTGCTGCTCTCAGCCACCTCAGTGGTTGGCACAGGAGGTGAGTGACTGAGAAACTGATGCATAACAGAGAGAGAGACAGAGACACAAGTTAGTTGAGGGTGTACCACTGCAGATGACTCAACTACTGATAACTCACTGACTGAGTGTGGAGTCAGCAGGAGCTGGCTGCTGTTAGGAAGCGAGTTGACCGTTACACTCGAGATCCACTACTGGCAGAGCATAACATCCGCAACATTGTCCAGGACCACTGCTCCTCATAAGAATACTGGTAGGCTAGGTATATACTCAAGAGTGTACAGGCAGAGTTGTGATTGGTGTGGTATAAAAGTGTTGTAGCAATAAGTATATATACCACAGGCAATTGTCTGCTTGATCCCATGTGCAATAATACATGTGCTGCTTATAATGACATAGCACTTCTTCTGGCTTTTTGTTCTACAATGGGATAACTCTTACTGCCGTGAACTCTGCCTCTTCTGAAGATTGTGTGGTTCTGCTCTGATTGCTGTGTTGTGGTATCTCTTCCTCCTGATGG
>CASHTH010000985.1:0-10456 GCA_030341885.1 Geodia barretti | reverse complement strand
TACGCTATCATCTTATGTTCCTACATTGTCAAACTATTCCTAGGGCACTCGCCTTTCAAGATAATGGAAAGTACAACATCACCTATATGCCATGTCAGGTTCAACTATGTGGGAATGACACTAACAGTGCAGTAAGTACTACTAATAAAGGAATAGTGTTGGGAATGGTTGGGTTTTAGTGCCACTCCCTAGCCATTGAGAAAGTCAAGTTATATATCATTACAGTGTAGCTACATGCTGGACAACATCAAACGTAATGTTTCCTCAGTTGTATCGTGTCCTAACATCAAAAGCGCACCGCGGTATGAGTTAGCTGCTGCCCGCTCTGCCCACGCGCAATAACGAGGGAAGTGTATAGGGAATGCAATTAGTTGATGCGCGCATTTGTATAGCAGAGGGTTCTTCGACCCTGCCCACGCGCAATGCATAGGGAAGTGTATCAGGAATGCAATTAGCATGAGAGAGGAATTTACACAGTACAGTGTATGTATACGCAGTCAAAGAACTAGAGCGTCAAATTGCGATCGAGCATGTAGCGCTGTAGACCACAGAGAATTTGGTGGATGTATTTTGGCGAATACGGCTTGCCACTCTTGTTTCGAATTTCGCCTACAAAAAGAGACAACCAATAATTCAACTCTTCCACGTTAGCTTTCTCCAAAATATCACTCTGACACTGCCGCTCTCCTTCTGAGACCGTTGCGTTACGAACTAGCTACATCGCTGCGCTTTCGCTTCTTAGGAGATATGAAGTCGGGGTCACTCGCTAGCTAGCTAGCTCCGCGCTGCAACTCAACGGGCGACTGCGCGTACGGCAAACGCACTAGGCGCTAAACGTTTGACGTCACGTTGCCGTGGTGATTATCCGTTTCCAGGATACAAGCTCGTAAGAACAATCCCTACCACGTGCTTATCGGTATACACACTCAGTAACAATACATAAGCCCTCGGGCTGGCGCCCTCGAGATTACGTAATGTTACTTCGTGTGTATAGGCGATAAACACTGAGTAGGCATGTTCTTACTATCACTTAGCTCTAATGCTATGTATAAACAGCTAGGTGAAGTCTAGCTTGATTAGCTAGCTGAACAAGTTGCTTTCTGAGTGTCGGTCTATATATACATAATGGAGGAAATGAATTTGTTTCTTAGCACCAGGTGGAGTTTTACACATTGGCATGGTTGCACATTGTTTTACCTATTATAATAATAATGAATTGAGGTAGTTGTTTAAATAACTACTTAGGACCAAAACTGACTAGCAGACATTCATTTCATAAGTTGATTACGTTATTTTCAGCTTTGTCAGTTAGATACGGAAATTATGGAATACTACTCTCTTGGAACTTATACTAACTTCCAGTGGACCATTACTGACTGCAATCCCCTGGAGTTTATGATCCATTATGATGGCGGTACCGAAGCCTCTGTTGCAAAAAGGTATGTTCTATAATACACACTAACATGAACAGAAAGTAATGCAGTATTATTATTATGGTTTATTGTTTATTGTTTTGTTAGATGTAGCTACCGTTCTACTCTTTCAGTGTTTGTGCCCCAAGATAAACATCATAGTCGTTTTTCTTGACACACCAACACTGAAAGCCGACACCAATTGTTTATGCTCCATTTTGGGCAAATATAGCTACCAACAAGACCATGACCTAAGAAATAATTTGTAACAGAGGTTTGTAGCCTCCCATTGGTCTTGTAACACACTTGTAACTGTCCAGCACAAAAGCACGAAATGTTTCAGTCCCTCCACATGTAGCTATACAGAGAAAAAGTTGATTGAAATCTAAGGCTGCTGACCATGACTGGAGAAAAAGATGAGCATAGGTATCGAGGGATCCAAGCAGTGTTATGGTGCAAAAAAAGGTGTGCAGGGTCTATATAGCTAGCTACCAGTTCATTGGAAGCCAGGGAAAAGCTATATATCTGAGCGTCGGTAGACGCTCTATATAGGGATGACGCGAGTGAAATCTCACGTGATCCGCGTACAAAACGCTCAAAACTCAGCGAGAATGACTCACCATGGCTTCAAAATCACTAGCAATAGTCTAGAGGCCAATACCTAGCTATACATATGCCCCAAGACTTCCTACGTTCCCTCAGTTCCCCACCAGAAAATTCGCTCTTACGCGATTTCGCGATTTTCGTGTCATCATAATCATCTTCTTCTTCTTATTATTCTTCAGACCCGCTATATAGCTCCTTACCGGAAGCAGTTGCAGCGTTGATTTTTTCTGAGAACGTTGTGCATGCATATCAAGCGATCGCTTGTTTCTTGCCGCAAGTCACTATACGGTAGATCGTTGAGCTGTTCCACGGTAGTCACTGGACAACGCCATTTGCTTCTAACTCAGCATCAGTGAGCCGCATGCGCCGAGGAGGGTGTTTCCCCAATGCGGTGCGCGCGCATTACTATAGTGAACCAGGTCTACGAGACTAAGCCAGGATGCCTGCAGAAGAACTCTTATCCTCCAGTGCCTTCTGTAAGTCAGTATACACATTTTTAACTGGCTATACTAGCTTGCGTTTATTGCTGTTGATTTGTACGAGGAGCAACTCGGCAGTGTTGCGCGGGCCTTGCCCAGCGCTTACATTGTTTGTCCCCCAGGTTATAGCTATCATTGTAGTCTGATTACTGAAGCCTGCCTATGAAACCACCCCACCATATGTGCCACAACCTAATTACATCGTTGTTGGAGACACTACGCATACACCCTGCTTCAGGTAGGAGCAGCCCATTAGCTTCTGCTTTCAACAGTTACCTCTACAACACCCATGAACATCAGAGTGACTGAATATGCAGTGTTGTCATAAGGCATGAAAAATGGTGGAAACAAGTGGAAAAAAGGAAGAAACAAGGGGTCATTACACAGCAAATATGCACAAAGCTACATGACACCATCCCTATATCTTTGTGTTATAGCTATAATTATAGTCCACAAGTAAAGTTTAATATGAGACAAAGATATAGGGATGGTGTCATGTAGCTTTGTGCATCTTTGCTGTGTAATGACACCTTGTTTCTTCCTTTTTGGTGCTTCAAGCCATCCCTATATCCCCCTTCATTTTGAAGAAATGATTTTTCCACTTGTAATAATTCTACCTTGCAGAAAGTTAATCAAAAAATCTTTTGTTTATTTCAAGAAAGGAAATGGCCCTACAAAGTTTACTTTTGTGAATGAAGAACATCCGGTAATCTATGTAAGTCAGATGGATGTTGTGGTTGTTAACCCCATAATTATAGGTGCGCATGTGCAGCAAGGGCCGCAGTTGTTTGTCTGTGTGTGTGTGTGTGCTACTTTGGCATTATTATGAGTGTTACCAATGGCTTTAGAGCTATGAAGGCTTAAGAGCTGAAATAAAGAGATATGGCATGAAACCAAGTGAAAATTCGAAATGGCTGCTACCTATAGCTAAACGAGTCACAATCTAACACTACTACAATGGTGCAACTAGAGAAACTGGCTCCGTCATTATTATATTGTGCATGCGTAATATGCACATTATTTTAATATATTCATGTGCTTCTTTGGCGGCGAGGGGTTTGCACCTAATCGCTATATATGTGATTTTCTTTTTTCAGCATTTCGAAGTTTCCGGTTCAGGAGTGGGTTCAGTCCAAGGTTAGCTATGCTGTTGAACCAGGATTGAACTTTTAAAAATTGCTCTTCAGGTATCCCCCCACCTACCAATGTCAGTGCAGTCCAAGAGGGTCTCACTAGCATCATTGTGTCGTGGACTCCATCCAGTAATGCCACTGGGTACAGGATCTACTATGACGGCAGTGGAGGTCACAGTGGGTTTGAGGATGTCACCGATGGTTCTACTGATAACTACATTCTGGAAGGTGTTCAGATGGGCTCTTATACCATTTTCATTATGGCACCTCTGAAGATCATCCTCCAAGCACTCTTGTGGAGCTGAATATCTTTTTGAGTAAAAATCCTATTAATGTGTTCTTACTCATGTGCATGTTGATATTATTGGGATTTTGTTAGTCTCACCTCCAGGGGAGATACTGCTGGCTGTGCTATCTGCAACCCCCACCTCCATTTCACTCTCATGGAGCATTGCAAGTGGCTCGGTGATGGGTTGGGAGGTATTTTGGAGAGATATTAATGGGAATGTGACTGAAAACACTAGTGGAAGTCTCAGTGGTACCGACTATACCATTAATGACTTGCTAACCACTACTTCGTACAGTGTTAGAGTCAGAGCCGTTAATCCGATTGGTACAACCGAAAGTCCTCGTATCATTATCGTAACTTCAAACTTCTCTAACGTAAATGAGACCTCTTTGCCTCCAACTTCAGTCTACGACTCTTGCCCACAAATGAACATGTCTTCTACATCATGCTCTGGAATAGACAACAATATTATGGCATCTATCGTAACTGGAGCAGTGGGGGTGGTGTTATTGCTACTGCTTGCATTATCAGTATCTGTTAATGTTGTCATGGTACTCAAAGCCCATCCCTGCACATCAGACAAAACAAGGTACGTCACTTTTGTTAATGAAATAATTATGATGAAATTTGTTTGTTTTAATAAAGGAGTGGTGCAGTTGAAGTCTCGGGATCAAATAACGGTGATATGCAAGTAAACGCCACAGAAGAACCTATATACTCGTAGGTATTAAATTTTTATTAAATTTAATTATGATCGTGTCTTTTCTCATTACAGGAGTCCGTATGATATTTCTGAAAATGAATTGTATAATATAATGCGATTTGGAGCAAAACTATAGCTAGCTAGCTACCTCATCACCCCATTTCTTAATAACATGCTCAAGTAGAAGAGACTTCGTTATGTTGAACATAATTATGTATGGTGATGAATTATTTCTGATTCTGATATGGGAACTTTTACTGCAAATGCTCTGACCCACAATAAATATAGCACCCTTGAGATGAGGAATCGTTGCATATTAAGGGAGACCACCAATGTAGATGTAGCATGTGACTCATGCTATACAAAATTGAGTTGCGCTTATAGCCTGTTGTGCTGTGATCATCATCAGGGCAAACAGTAACTCTGACAAGTGTTACAACCCTTTTCAACATCTCTATTGTAACTGGTGAAATTCTATATGAATGGGAAAACATCATCAATCGTACCGATTCCTAATGGAAAGGGTGGCAACTTGAGAAACATATCTACAAGCCTATAGCGTAGTAAGCTACTTAGAAACATTATTATCTATAACATAATTCTCCACGAACCTAAAGGAGACAAGTGGAAAAATCTTTTCTTCAAAATGAAGGGGGATATAGGGATGGCTTGAAGCACCAAAAAGGAAGAAACAAGGGGTCATTGCACACCAAATATGCACAAAGCCACATGACACTATCCCTATATCTTTGTCTCATATTACTAAACTTTGCTTATGAACAATAAAACAAAGATATAGGGATGGTGTCATGTGGCTTTGTGCATATTTGGTGTGTAATGACCCCTTGTTTCTTCCTTTTTGGTGCTTCAAGCCATCCCTATACCCCCCTTCATTTTGAAGAAATGATTTTTCCACTTGTCTCCTTTAGGTTCGTGGAGAATTATATTGTAGATATTATGTCCCTATATCCCCCTTCATTTTGAAGAAGTGATTTTCCCACTTGTTTCCACTATTTTTAATGGCTTATGGCAACACTGCATTTTCAGTCACTCTAATGTTCATGGGTATGACTATTTGTAGAGATGACTGTTGAAAGCAGAAGCTGCTCTTACCTGAAGCAGGGTGTATGCGTAGTGTCTCCAACAAGGACGCGATTAGGTTGTAGCGCATATGGTGGTGTGGTGGGTTTCATTGGGCAGGCTTCAGAAATAAGACTACAATGGTAGCTATAACATGGGGGACAAAGAATGAAGGCGCCTGGCAAAGGCATGCGTAACACGGCGCTGATTGCCAAGTTGCTCCTCGTGCAAATCAACAGCAAAACGCAAGCTAGCCACTTACAAATGTGTACACTGACTTACAGAAGGCACTGGATGATGAGAGTAGTTACCCTCGCTGGGGTATTGCAAGTGGCTCGGTGATGGGTTGGGAGGTATTTTGGAGAGATAGTAATGGCAATGTGACTGAAAACACTAGTGGAAGTCTCAGTGGTACCGACTATACCATTAATGACTTGCTAACCACTACTTCGTACAGTGTTAGAGTCAGAACCGTTAATGTAATTGGTACAACCGAAAGTCCTCGTATCATTATCGTAACTTCAAACTTCTCCAACGTAAACATGTGTTCTACATCATGCTCTAGAATTATAGATGACAATGTGGCATCTATCACAACGGGAGCAGTGGGGGTTGTGTTATTGCTACTGCTTGCATTATCAGTATCTGTTAATGTTGTTATGGTACTCAAGAGAAGTAACAGAGCCCATCCCTGCACGTCAGACAAAACAAGGTACATCATTTTTGTTAATAAAATAATTAGGATGAAATTGTTTTGGTTTTAATAAAGGAGTGATGCAGTTCAAGTCTCGGGATCAAACAACGGTGATTTGCAAGTAAACACCGCAGAAGAACTAATATACGCGTAGGTATTCAATTTTTAATTATAATTGTGTCTTTTCTCGTTGCAGGAGTCCATATGATATTTCTGCAAATGAATCGTATAATATTATAGCAAAACTATAGCTAGCTAGCTACCTCATCACCCCATTTCTTAATAACATGCTCAAGTAGAAGTGTGTTCTTTATGTTGCACCTATATATGCATGGTAGACTCAACCATTAAATATTAGTGGTGAATTTTTACTGATTCTGATTAAAAGATGCTAGGGGAACTTTTACTGCATGCTCTGACCCACAATAAATAATTATAGCACCCTTGAGATGAGGGTTGTCTTATCGTTGAGTATAATATATTAAGGGAGACCACCAATGTAGATCCGAAGACGGTAGCAGCCCTCGGCGACTCCGCCCCACACAGGGCTATCACCCTCTCCAACGTGCCTTTCCAGGTCAAATTCAACGGAGTATGACACTTGCCGACACTCACCCAGGCAGTCAGCGAGGGTACGCTGTTCGTCGGCAGTATGACACTTGCCGACACTCCCCCAGGGTACGCTGTTCGTCGGCAGTATGACACTTGCCTGAAGCATGTGAGTCTGACTCATGCTAGCATGCAGCATTTGATAATGAACTGAAAAATTGTGGGGGTAAAAACGCCAACAGGTATTTTGATATGAGCTAGCTACAACCACAAAAAATAAAAGCATTATCAGCATGTGACACTGTTATGGTGGTCAGCCTTCCACTGGTGACACAAGGGAAAAAAACAAAGAAAGGGGCCAGTGTCCAGATGGGGCAGCATTGCTTCACTGGATTTAAATCTCGTTAGATGAAACAACATTTAAATTAGGTTGACATTGCGAACCTTATTTCACATCTACTAAATTTTATTAACAGGTGGGAATGAATGGCTATTTCACTTTTACTCATGGATACTCCAAATAATCGCCTTATAAAAACACTAGTCTTCCTCTTGTGGCTCCGTTATTTACTGACATCGACATATCTAATGGAGTCGGTCAAATTGACTATGAGATCCACACCAGTGATACTTACTTAGGATCCATCCTCTCTCAAGTCGATTCGGTCATCAACGAACACACTGGCACTAGCTTCAATGGTGAATGGATGCTGGTTGCTACTTGAGAACAGGTTCCAGCATAATTATTATGATGGTGGCACTAGCATTGTGAGGATATAGTTTGAAATGTTTATTAGTATGATTACAGACAAACACATTCCAAGGAATGTTAGTCACTGATTTCACCAGGTCTTTTGCTGTGTTCACGTATTATTGTGCCCACCTGGGGTATTCTAATGGAGCTACAATTGGATTCTCCAGTAGGGATGGTCTCTTTGCTAACCATCCGGCTACCCAGACAGATTCAGCCCAGTCCATTGCCTGTCTGAGTATTTTGAGAATTCTCAATGAGCAAAGACAATCCATTTTGCTATAAAATTGAATTGATAAGTAAGTTAAAGGTGAACTCTAAAGGTGAACTCTGAACGGGAAATATACGTGGTAGGTATTATACGGAAGCTGAAAGCGACATGCGCGTTTCGGCTTCCAACGCGCATATATATGCGCACGTGAACGCGCAAATGCTCTCGGCTTCCGTATCATTTTGTCTTCGGCGTGCACGATTGTGGTTTCCAGGAGAGACGCAAAAGAATTGCATATATACGGAAAACCCTGGAACCACACCAGGCCATCGTGTATAATATCTTCGCACTCCAGCAATTGTGGAAACCCCAATCGTCAGACGATTTTTACGCAGGTTCACGCTACTTCTGTATTATTATCAAATTGCAAGTTCTGCCACTAAACGAATCGCTATGGCTCTAACCCGTGGGGTTTTACTTGCTCTAGTTTTGCAGCTTCTCTTTCTCCAATCCACAGTAATTTCTGCTAATGTGGATTGTTTACCGAGCGACAACAACTTTTGCCGATGCTCTACCAGTAACATTACACTGGATATCGCCGACATGGGTCTCTCCTTCCCGTGAGTATAAATTTACTATAACTATGAGCATGGCAGCTAAGTATAATTGCTCGCATGTTGAGCAGCAGTCTGCACCATTGCCTGGAATTGTGTCTCAGCTTCAGGAAGGTTTAACAAACGTATTAAAAAATTTGTGACTATTATAATAGTCTTGCCCCTTAGCCCAAAACTGTATAATATATACTCCCTCACTATAGCCTTGCGATATCTCACTGAGTCTGTTCTCAATCCATAATCCTACACACAGCTTTAGAGATTGAAAATCATTTATTTATGTCAGTCAATTCCAGTACTATAGGAGACTCCTCTGTATGTGATAGTATCATCTTTTCCCCCTACATTGATCAAACTGTTCCTAGGGCACTCACCTTTCAAGATAATGGAAAGTACAACATCACCTATACTCCATGTTATGTTCAACTATGTGGGAATGACACTAGCAGTGCAGTAAGTACTTGGGTTTTAGTGCCACTCCCAAGCCATTGAGAAAGTCAAATTATATATCATGACAGCATACATGCTGGACAACATCAAATGTAATGTTTCTTCAGTTAGCTCTAATGCTTGTATAAACAGCTAGGTGAATTCTAGCTTTATTAGCTAGCTGAACAAGCTGCTTTCTGGGTCTCGGTCTATACATAATAGAGGAAATTTATTTGTTTCTTAGCTCCATGTGGAGTTTTACACATTGGCATGGTTGGACATGGTTTTGCCTATTATATAATTAATTGAAGTTAGGACCAAAAACTGTTTGACCAAGGCTAAGTTTTGATTTTGTCTGGTTGTACCATTTTTAAAGATCTTTAGGAACACTGTGTCATGCACCCTCAAGTGTAAACATTGACCAAGTTGAACAGATCAGCTCTTAGATAATGTTCTTTTTCTATTTACCTCCAACTCTCATGGGACGCATGCACTGGGTCACATGCACACCTTTTTCCGTGCAATATCTAAACAGAGAATGTTTTCCTTGAATGTATAAAGACTAGGATGTGACCATGCATGACTGAAGTCTTCAATACTCTTGAGGCCTGCAGAGGGTTATTTCATCCGTTGATAATGTTATTTCCAGCTTTGTCAGTTAGATACGGAAATTATGGCATACTACTCCCTTGGGACTTATACTAACTTCCAATGGACCATTACTGACTTCAATCCCCTGGAGTTTATGATCCAATATGATGGCGGTACCGAAGCCTCTGCTGCCAGAAGGCACACTAATGTGAACAGAAGGTAATGCAGTATATATGGTTTGTTGTTTATTTTTTTGTTAGATGTAGCTACTGTTCTGCTCCTTCAGTGTTTGTGCCCCAAGATAAGACATCACGGTCGTTTTTCTTGACATACCAAGACTGAAAGCCGAGACCAATTTTATGCTCCCTTAAGGGGAACTAGTTACCAACAAGACCATAACCTATAGCAGTTAATAAAGTATGTTACAGAGGTTTGTAGCCCTCACCCCCCATTGGTCTTGTAAACAGACTTGTATATAACTGTCCAGCACAAAAGCACGAAATGTTTCAGTTCCTCCACATGTAGCAGTTGATTGAAATCTAAGGCTGCTGACCATGACGGTAGAAAAAGAAGAGCATAGCTAGGTAGCTAGGGACCCAAGCAGTGTTATGGTGCAAGAACCTAAAATTACTGTGTGCAGGGTATAGCTACAAGTTCATAAGGCAGGGAAAAGCTAAAATAATATTCTACCTAGCAGAAAGTTATTTTTGACCCTGCAGAAAGTTATTCTTTACCCTGCAGAAAATCTTTTGGTTTATTTCAAGAAAGGAAATGGCCCTACAAACTTTACTTTTGTGAATGAAGAACATCCGGTAATCTATGTAAGTCAGATGGATGTTGTTGTTAACCCCATATAGGTGTGCATGTGCAGCAAGGGTCGCAGTTGTTTGTCTGTCTGTGTGCTACTTTGGCATA
>CASHTH010000983.1:0-19378 GCA_030341885.1 Geodia barretti | reverse complement strand
CTTTAGTAGGTCGTATCCTTTGTGAGACGAACGAACACCCGTGAAGTGAGACGTGGAGTAACAGACAGACGCACGGACAGACAGACAGACCCAATGAAAAGCACTAAAGTGCAAACCCTCGGCGAACTGGGCATGCGCGGTACCACTAATTGGTGGGCTGGGCTGGTATTAGTATGCGTTTACTCGTGGTCTCCCGCTAGTAGCTCGCAGAGAGTCTGACACTGGCTAGCTACAGTAGTAGATAGCATGCGAGAGTCGATACACTCCCTTCGTTGTGACTTCTTTGCTTCAAGATACACAGAACAAGCGGACCCGGTCGAGGCTGTTGAAAATATAAGCGCATGCGCGTTTTCCGCAGCGACAAAAATGGCCGACTACGCATTAGCCGTACAATGGTGGAAGCACTGTAGCTTTGCAACGGAGCGTTTTTTGAGAAAACCGCCTTTATTTTCTGACCTTCGTCGCCCGTTAGGTAGGTCGTATCGTTTGTGAGACGAACAAACATTCCAGAAGTGAGATTTAGAGTAACAGACAGACAGACAAACCCAACTACAGTACCCTCGCTGCGCTTGCGCGCCGAGGGTTAATGATAAAGTGCAAAACCCTCGGCGGCATGGTACCACGCATGTGGGTCTGGCTATGTGTAAGTGCTAGTCTAGCAATATTACTTGTCACAATCAGAGTGTGTGACTTTAGGCCAATCGAAGACCCAGACTGAGCAGGCCTGAAATGGGAATAAACAGTGAAATGTCCTAAAGCCTAGGAACATGAAAATGGAAGAACGACAGAAACTACCATCATCTCATCAAAAATCACAAGTACACAACATCACGCGACATATCATACAACAATTTGGTTCCAGGATTGAGAATATCACCATCACGAACCCAAGTATCAGGAAAAGTCGGAGATTATTAGAGAGTCAGTAGACTCTCTATATTGTAGGGATGACGCGGGTGAAATCTCACGTGATCTGCGTACAAAACGACTAAAAACTCGGTGAGAATCACTCACTAGGCCTTCAAAGCATACTAGCAATAGTCTACGGGCCCATATCTACCTATACATGTCCTCCAACACCTCATATGCACCTTCAGTCGTCCACGCCAATATTCGCTCATTCGCGATTTCGTGTCATTATAATTATACTTACCGGAAGCTTGAAGCGTTGATTTTTCACAGAACGTCTCCGAATTTGCCGGAGGTGTGCACGCATATCAATCGATCGTTTGTTTCTTGCCGCAAGTCACTACGGTAGATCGTTGAGCTCTTCCTCGGTAGTCACTGAACAACGCCATTTGCTGCTAACTCAGCATCAGTGAGCCGCATGCGCCGAGGAGGGCGTTTCCAATGCGGTGAGCGCGCATTTTGTCTCGTAAACCTGGTCCACGTACGAGACTAAGCCAGGACTGGATGCCTGCAGAGAAAACTACTCTCATCCTCCAGTGCCTTCTGTAAGTCAGTGAACACATTTGTAAGTGGCTAGCTTGCGTTTTGCTGTTGATTTGCACGAGGAGCAACTTGGCAATCTGCGCCGTGTTACGCGTGCCTTGCCAGGCGCCTTCATTGTTTGTCCCCCAGGTTGTAGCTGTCATTGTAGTCTGATTTCTGAAGCCTGCCCAATGAAACCACCACCATTTTATTATGTGCTACAACTTAATCGCGTCCCTTGTTGGAGGCACTACGCATACACCCTGCTTCAGGTAAGAGCAGTCCATTAGCTTCTGCTTTCAACAGTTATCTCTACAACAAACCCATGAACATCAGAGTGACTGAAAATGCAGTGTTGTCATAAGCCATCAAAAATAGTGAAAACAAGTGGAAAAATCATTGCAAGGCATCCCTATATCCCCCTTCATTTTGAAGAAATGATTTTTCCACTTGTAATAATACTGATGAGCAAAGTGAGCTAGTCCTGGGAACAAGGGCTGTTAGCTAATGCGTGCGTATGCGCGCGTGTTCTGAAGGGCTGAAGGAAAGCAGAAGGCTCTGTAAAACGCGTGCGAGGCTAGCGTTCATCCGCAACCTTTGCTAAGAGTTGGCATCCATTAACCTCTGTGACCAGTGGAAGACAAATGACAGCTGTGGAGTAATCTACCGACGAAATGTCACCTGGACTGTAAAGGGAAGCCTCCGGGAACAATTCTACGTCCGAAGGTGTGATGAAAGATGCTCTAGCTCCTAGTGTTAGCCCTAGCCTTTGAACTAGGCCCTAGCCCTAGTTCCGATTTCTAGGGCAAGAATTTAGCCCTAGAAGATTGGTTTTGCCATAGGGCCTAGCCTTGTAGCCCTAGAATATTTTTTGCCATAGCAACTAGCATTCTAGCCCAAGAGCAATAATTTTCCCCTAGAATTTTTTTTTGCCCTAGCTAGAACTATTTTTGGCTAGGTTTTTTTAGCAACAGGGCATTTTTTTCTATTATTTCATATTTTCTAAGGCCAACTTCCAGTTTTTTGTCCTATTGTGTTTTTTTTGTTGAGGCAAATTGTTAGTGTTGCAGAGGTGTTGAGTTTCCTGGTTACTTTCTGAGTATTGTAATTTTAATGACATTGCCTTGCATTACTGGAGTAGACACTAGCTTCCTTGGCATAATTATCAGCATTGCAGGAGAGCATGTCTTTGAGTCAATTTTGTGCACAAAATATGTATATTATGTAGATAATCAGTGCATTGAAACTAGTGGTGGAGTGCTAAAGCGGAGAAAGTTTCAGTACTAAACATGAAGAGGGATAGGTGCCATCAATGCCAAGTCACCAAGACAGTGGGTGTTGTGTCTGCAGAGTGAGGCTGTGCAAGCGAGGGTTTGCACTTTAGTTAACCCTCGGCGCGCATGCGCAGCGAGGGTTGGTCTGTGTGTGTTTGTGTGTATGTGTGTGTGTGTGCGCGTGTGTGTGTCTGACTATTCTCGCACTACACGCTACGAGGCGGCCTAAGAGCGATACCAAACGCTTCAGTGCTACAAGCGCATGAAAACTAAAATGCCGTTTTTACTGCGTTCGAGAGATATGCCGTGAAAACAACGCGCGACCCGATCTGCTCGCTCTGTGTACCTTGGGGGCTCAGGAAGTCACAACGAATGGCTCGACTCTCGCATGCTATCTACTACTCTAACTAGCCCGTGTCAGACTCTCCGCGAGCGGGAGACCACGAATGACATTAGCAGTATTGCACATGCGCAGTTCGCCGAAGGTTTGCACTTTAGTGCTTTTCATTTAGGAAATGAGTCATTCTATGAGGAGCACACTCATACTTCGCGACAATATAGGGATTGTATGGAGGAAAATGTACAGTTTTAGCGAGCAATGTCAGTTTGCTGGGGAAACTGCAAACGTGGAGGCCCTCGGTTTCATTGAAATCCGGTATGTCCCTTGCAGGAGTGCGTACCATGGGCAACTTGGGATACTAGGAGATTTGATAAACTCGCACTGAGGCAAAAGTGGACCATGTGAAGAATAGACCCAGGGTCTTTTTGCTCAGTTAGTGTAGCATTATTTTACTGAGAAGATTACAGTGTATACGCAGGTCTATTGCGCCAGTGCAGGTAGCTATTAACAACATATTCCACACCCTCCCTGAAAAGAACTACAGACAGCTACAGACAGTCACCAGACCTTGTATTGTCTTGCACAAGGGTCCTGTTTGCGTGACAAGTCATTATTGCAGCAAAATAGGTAGCAGCTAGCTACAACATTTTTGAGAAAGACTAACAAAAATACACCTTATTTATTCAGCTAAATAGATTTATGTAGAAAAAGGTTATTATTTACGAGTCTGATAAACCAGATCAAAGTAGCTGGCCACTGAGTCCCATTGCTCTGCAAACTGTTCCACACTGGTGGGTCTCAAAAAATCTCTCAATTCCTTTTCGACCGAGATCTGTTTGTCCATAGAAACCAGCCGAGAGGGAATTAATTGCTGGATCGATTAGGGTCACACAATATGACCCTGACTCTATCCCCTGGAGGTCGCATATTACAAGGGACTTCCTCGACACCACCCAAGTAAAGTGGCTGAAAGACTGCAGAAGCTCAGAATGAGGAGATTCGCTGCACACTACGCCAGCGTTGTTGCTGTACTTCTCCACCTTTCCGTCCAGGAAGGTCTCCAAGAGATAGTGGTCTTGACCAGGACAGGACACCACATCCACCGGGGTTACTTCCAGCCTGGCTGACCCTGGTGGCTTCGTCTTGTCATTGAAGAGCGTGGCATATGTGGTGCAAATAGCACGTACTTTAATCTTATACATGTAACAAGCGGGGCTGTTAAACTGTGCTCCAACTCGTTTGTATCTTTTCAAAGCAATTGCTCTCTTGCTGGTTAGGTCATAGCCGTGGTAGACGATACACTCACTGCCCTCGGCAAAAGGATTCGGAGCACATTTGAAGGTGATTGGAATAGATGGTGGTGTGAGGGTTAGTCCAGCTTGGAGATCAGGAAGAGACTTTATGCCGATTGCTGGTGACTTTTCCCCTTCGGTTTGGGAAATTAATCTCCAGTTGGGAATGATAGGATCGAGCTTGTACGTTCTCAAGGGGGCTCTCATAGCAAATGCAGTACCAATGATGCTCGCAGAAACTGAGCGACACACGGCGGCTTCAACGTCAGATGGGTTCATGGCATCAAACTGCCTGATCATGTGGTGCTGGTTGCTGATTTCTTGAAGGTATTACTGAAGATGGATATCATTTTGTCGGTTTTCTCTCGGTCGATGTAGCCAAACCAGTAGTCGATATCTAGATTCTTGACCTTGGTCATCATCTGTTGGGTGGGTGATTCCATCCCTGTCACCATCAGGGTAGTTGTCTCCCATATTGTCATGGTACATTCTACCATGACAGGGACAGTCAGCAATGTGTACGAGGACCTGAAAATTTTTACAAGAGGATGACTATGCACACTTAGACAAGTAACAACTAGGTATATTACATTTGATATGTGCTTTCTAGAGAAATTTGTATTCAGTAGAGACAGCCGCATAATGTGTATAGAGCAATATTCTTTGAGGGGCATAATCATAACCAAACAATGAAAAGCACTAAAGTGCAAACCCTCGGCGCTAAACGTGCGAGTTGTATGCTGGGCCATGCGTCATCGACGGAGCCAGTAACACGAGTCTCGCTGTAACACAGGGTAGTTGCATTAGCGGTTAGAGCAATTGCTCAGGTGTTTCAGAGGCTCTCATATTTGCTTTATTCAATCTATCCGCTCTTCTGTGTTTCAATGCTCTTGCCAGACGTTTTATAAATGGGAAGGCATGGCTGCATCCACTAACTGCTCGCCACCTGAACTATTATGCTACATTGCGGACATACCTTGCTCAGCATGTTTATCCATTGAGAACAGAGGTCAAAACTGCGGAAGCCCATATATCGTATATATTTAACGTGCGTAGCGCATGCTCCAGCGAAAATTGATATGACGCGTGCGTGCTATGTAGCCTGCCGGAGAGGGTGTGCGATCGACCGCACGTTGCCTCTTTCGCTTGTTTTCACGAAGTATCTCTGGAACGCAGTCGTTTTAGGAAAATCGGTATCCATCTTCTCCTTGTTCACAACCTGTTGGTGCCACTCATTGCCCGCCTCGTAGCCTGTAGTGCGAGAACTCGCGCGGACAGACAAACAGACAGACAGACAGACAGACAGACCGACCGACAGACCAAGTACCGTAACCCTTGCTGCGCATGCGCGCCGAGGGTTAACTAGTTAGCTATGACTGCAAGGTCTGCAGTCTCAGATCCTGGCCAGTGATAATGTGCTTGCCTGGCCAGTGATAATGTGGTTCTTTGGCACATTGCCTAGAGAGAGCAATCTGCATTCTGTACTCTGGGTAGCCTATTCAATTTCGGGATGTGCAACTAACATGCCAGTAACATTTATGTGTAGTTCACCATCATCGCCCTCAGGAAAGCAATATACACACTATCCAACTATGGCTTAGGGAGGAAGCTGCAACCAATTCAAATGGCTCCCTTTTTCAGTTCGCACATTGTCTGAGAAGACATGAAATACGGCAAACTTCTACTTTCTCGGCCTCGCTAGTTACTGCTGTCAATGATTTCAGCACAACCCTACATATAAATTCTTTTTTTACTTTATGGATGCTCTGAACACATCACATGTGTATGTCAGCTCATTAAGTGTTAAATTTGAAAAATGCCCAACATTTTTAAATCACAACAAAATTGCAGAATGCCCAGGCATCTGTACATGATAAACAGTGGTAGCTATGCACCTGTACTGTTGCTACACTTACCCGGGAACTCTTAGACCTCCAGGTGAGTTTGTTTAGGGCAACTTGCAGTCCTCCCATAACATCTTCTGGTCCATCACCTCCACCTTGGGCACTTATGCCACCAACAAAGGAGTTGAATTGGGACTCATCACTAGAAGCAGGAGAAGGGATATAATTGTAATTATAGTGATCATAGTTGCTGTCACGTGACCATTTTTTTTTCATTACTGTACTATATATAAGTTTTATGTCTCTTTACACTGCCTGACTACGTAAGTATAGTTCACTAGCGTCGGTAGAGCTCTATATAGGGATTGCCACAGGTGAAATCTTACGTTATCCGCGTGCAAAAACGCCACAAAACTCGGAGATAATGACTTGCTATGCCTTCAAAACACACTAGCAATAGTCTACGGGCCTATACATCTACCCAAAGACCTCAACAACACCTTCACTTCTCCACGCGAGACTTCGTTCATACGCGAGTTCACGATTTTCATGTCATCATCATCATAACTAGTGGAAATGTTGTGACATCGTTGGCGAGCGGGAGCGACCCAACTTGGGATTTGCCCGCGATGTTCGGGATGCATAACGTGCCGTCAGCACACAGCTCTCCTTTCGTGAAGTAAGACAGATCTACATGTCGCCGTTTCATGCGTATTGTACATTGGCAGAAACGGTGAGCAGAACGGAGTTACCTTACACTTTGTGTAAAATAAGCGTGTACAAAGCCGCGCATGCGCATTTGCACGACGTACAAACGATAATTGGCGAGCGGGAGCTAGTCGTTCGTTCGAGCGGAATTTTCAGTATTATATATCGTTGGTACGTCGTGTTAATGCGCATACGCGGCTTTGTACGCGCTTCTTTTTATCCGGAACTATTTCCAAATTTTTACACATTTTCGCACACGGTGCCTCTCGACATGCGCCGATCGTAGCCAGCGAGAGAACTCTCCTCCATTCGACGGCATTCGGTGACTGACCGAGGCTGTATATACCTCTTCCCAATCTTCATGGTTCCAAGATGCAACTTGCAAATGCGCTAGGATTCCTCGTGCACATACTGCTGCATGCCAGCTGCCTTTTGGACCATGACTGACGAGCTGAAAGCGTAAGGTAAGTACCGTTCTGCTCACCTGCCCACCTTTCTGCCAATGTACAATACGCATGTAACGGCGACAGGTAGATCTGTCTTGCTCCACGAGGAAAGCTGTGCGCTGACGGCACGTTATGCAGCCCGAACATCGCGGGCAAATCCCCAAGTTGAGTCGCTCCCGCTCGCCAACAATGTTCAACATTTCCACTAGTAAATAAACTAGTAGGCGAATGCAGGGCATTTTTGGCGAGCGGGAGCGAGCACACAATGACTGTATCTGCACGAGTCATCCTAGCCTCTTGAACCTTAGAACCACGAAGATTGGAGAGAGGTATATACAGCCTCGTTCAATAGCTCAGCGAATCCCAGCGGGAGTTCTGGCTAGATTTCGCAAAGATATGACAGCTAGGCAGCGTGTGAAAATAAGTGCGTTCACGCAAGCGACTCTGATACAGATGAGCCTCTTTCTGCTCAGTCTCACTATGTTCTCTTTCCCTCTCTCTTCGACGAAGAAGGGCACCTTCTCAGGACTGATCCTCCATGATTGCGAGAGTACGACACAGGCGTATACGCACGTATACATGTTTTCGGATAAAAAGAAGCGCGTAATTTTGACGCATGCGCACTTGCACGACGTACTAACGGTCGTATATAAAAATCGCGCCATTCGTACCACTAGGTTATCTCGCTCCCGCTCGCCAATAAATAGAAATATCGGCCCGTTGCGACGACTAGGTTGGCTCTCTCCCGCTCGCCAAATATTCTTCATCTTCGTCTAAATTCGCTATCTCCTTACCAAAACCAGTTGAAGCGCTGATTTTTTCGCTGAACGTCTCCAAATTCTCTGCAGGTGTGCATGGACATCAAGCGATCGCTTCCTTCTTGCCGCAAGTCACTACGGTAGATCATGGAGCTCTTCCATGGTGAAACTGAACAACGCCATTTGCCGAACAGGGTCGGGCCGCCCGGCGGGGGCGTTGTTCCTGCGCTGCGCGCACGCATTTGGCCTGCAGTGGAACTCTCAGCCTCCAGGTGTCTGCAAGTCCCGTGTATATACACATTTCCAATTTTGCTGTTGAGTTGCACGAGGACAAACTGGGCAGTGTCTGCGCGGTGTTATGTAATAAGTGTACACAAATAAGCCTTCATTCTTTGTCCTTGTAGTCTGATTACTAAAGCCTGCCCATAAACCACCACCATGTGCCACAACCTAATTACATCCTTGTTGAGGTACCAGCAGCCCATTAGCTACTGCTTTGAGCCGTTATATAATATATATATATATATAATATATTATATATAATTATATATATATATAATATAGTTTGTCCAGGGTAGATAACCACTCTACAACACCACCAAATGAACAAAAATATGCAGTGTTGTTATAAGCTGTGAAAAATAGTGGAAACAAGTGGAAAAATCATTTCTCTAAAATGAAGGGGATAAAGGGATGGCTTGAAGCACGTAAAAGGAAGAAACAAGGGGTCCAAAAAGCTACATGACAGCATCCCTATATCTTTGTTTTATTGTTCATAAGCAAAATATATTATCAAACAAAGATATAGGGATGGTGTCATGTAGCTTTTTGGATCTTTGCTGTGTAATGACCCCTTGTTTCTTCCTTTTTGGTGCTTCATATCGCCCTTCATTTTGAAGAAATTGATTGTTCCACTTGTTTATATACTACAAAGAAGCTTTCTTGACTGTAGGTTTGCCCGTTCAACCTTCACAATAGATTCGGTTGTCAATCAGACATTTAGCTTTGTAGCATGATGCGTGGGTGTATCAAAGGTGCCGACAATACAATTGAACAGTTTGAACGGTAGAATTTATTGAACGGTGTCGCTCGGGCTGGCCAACTGTCTCAGGAGCTACCAAACTTTCTGGGAGCTACTCCACGGGTGGTAGTCAAGCCTTCGTTGGGCCATCAACGCGTGGGAGCTCGACCATTCGTTGAAAATCTTTCTACAAACCAGTTAAAGCACCGTTCACGCTCGTGTACAGTTATTATTGAACTCGGTTTGCGGTCTCGGCGGCTACACCTCGTGTGTTATCAGCTCTCGACCGCAAACCATGTTCAATAATAGCCGCAGTACACTCTCACGGTGCTTTAACTTATACATAATGCAGTAAAATCTAACTTGGTAAAATCAAGATGAGTGGTTCTGTTGCAGGTGACATCGTAGTCGGTGTATCTGACAAAAGCAAATTGGAGGTCACATCCTCGGTGTTGCTTCACCAGATCTTCCCTCAAGTTCTTCACACTATTCTTGACAGCCTCAATGTGACTGGCCATTGAGCCAGTGCAATCTACCATAAAGCATAGGTCCACCTGTGTGTTTATAAAAGATTATGACTGCCTCTACAATGATTATGACATGTTCAGCATGCAGGCCTCAAAACCAGCTTCTCGCCAGAGGCTATTACAATCAAAAAATAATACTGCAGCTGAAGGTGCTACCTACATTAATAGGGAATATTACTTCTATTCGGGCCTAATAATGAGGCTAATCACTTGGTCAAAGATGTGAAGTGAGGGAGATTGCAGTATTCAGTTGAATAGGAAGTGTGCTAGAATACAAGTAAAACTCTTTTCCATGGACACCCCTTTTGATTTGATTAAAGGACATTTCTCTTTGTCAAGGAAAGTTTACTACTTATGATTGTCAATTGGTGTTAACACCATGGCCAGGATTTCAATGTTGGATGCTCTGAGGTTGTTTATGAGGCTCTTTGGCAAGGCATTTCTACAAACATCTAGCTACTGTGCTTAGCAATGAGGAAACATCATTTCAGCATGAACACATAATGTCAGCCGGTTGTGTAAGCCACAATCTACTTTTACCATGATTTTTTTGTATGGTTGATATATTTTGCTGATGTAAACATAAGGAGTCAAATTTGTATTTTACTGATTGCATGGTTCATGAAAGGGGGCGTAAGTAGGCTTTTTCAATTTTCTGGAGGCTCTCTCTGCACCCTTAGCCCCATCAATCATGAAGCAGTATACCCCCTCTATTACGTTTAAACATGGGTACTGTTATAAAAATAGGTTGTTCTTTTGACTTTTTTCTCATTACCGGCATGCACCACCTGTTGTCATTACACTTAGGTTACTAGTAGTTTCATCCCCAGACCCCATCCTCAGGAGAGGAAAAGGGTCTGGTGACTATTGAATGTTTTCTTGGTTATACTGACTCACCATTGCCGAGTGCATGCACACAAAAGCCGATTTTAATTCGTGGACACCCGGAGTTCACGGTGTTGCGATACGAACTAACGCATAACATCATGTGTTAACAACTAGGTAGCGAGGTAGAATAATACTCAGGTGGTTGCCATAGCACTAGGGCCATAGACCACGCACCCAGAGCAATGGGCGGAACTGTTAACAAACGAACATACACCATATCAACGTGAGGTGTCTGTCACACCTAAGGGAAGGCAAAGCAAACAAGTCAACTATATACACTCAGGACAGCTCTATCTTTAAAAGACGACCTGCATGGGTGGGATTCAAACCCACGACACTCTGCTTTCTAGGCGAGCTCTCTACCATCTGAGTAGTATTTCACGCTCATGTCGAATACTGCAATCTAATAATTCTGGGTATCTACCAAGAAATCACTCAAAAGTCACTAGACCCTTTTCCTTTCCTGAGGATGGGGTTTCAGCATAAGACTAGGTTACTATTGTCTTTGAAAATAGGAGGTATTATATACTGCTGTGTGCCATTGATGCACAGCATTCTTCGTATATACATTTTGAGAATGAGGTTAACCTGCTTAGAGCTACAGAGATTTTGAACGGCAGCAAAAGTGGGTGGTTTCAGGTAGCTCCACAGCTTTGGTTCAGTGATCTGCAAGTCTACAGACTATGGAGTTCATACAGTCCCTTGGCTCATAAATAAAATGCAAGATGTTTCCTGGTGCAGCATCATGAAATTAATCAATATCTCGACCCATGCAGCTTTCGCTTAATGGTATATAAGAAATGTGAGACTAAAATATGTAACTACCTGCTATCTACCTGATTGCAGTCCCTTGGTTTTTAACCACAGAAAATTCTGTTGTCATGTAAAGCTATAAGATTATTGTCGACCCAAGCTACATGTCAGGGGCAGAGATACTAGGGGGGCAGGGAGTGCTTTGGCACCCTCACTTTTTGAGGATGGGGGCTGACCCCACCCCCCCTCCCACGCCTCGCACGACTTGGTTTTGGACAGAGCCCCCCCCCACCTGACTCTCCGCAAGCAATAAGCAGTACTACGTATGAGAAAATTTAGAGCTTCTTACTAACACGTCAAGAATAAAAACTCATGAAGGTTGTATAATGCTTCTTCTGTATAGTATAATTTTCCCAAATTTCTCATTGAGATTTCAGAGGCAGTATTACAACTGCAGGAAATGAGTTTCCTTCTCAGAAGAATTCACATTATTACTATGCAACTTATGAATTTCACACCCAAGAAGGAAACATACCTGGGAATTTGTGATGTTTAGGTCGCTAGATTCCTTCTGGATTAATAGTGTGTCTTCCTTCCTGATCGTGTAGTCTGTGAGCGTGAGAGCCTTGCCTTCTAGTGATGTTGGCAGCAACGGTTTATGGCGAAGGAAAAGCTTGTGATTAGTAAGGCTGAATCTAGTAACTCTCTCCACATCCTTTAGCAGAGCTGACACAGGATAGTTCTATGAAACAATGATTATAAAAACACCACTACATTGCCATTACCATTCTTTGTCTTACATAGAACTTGTCTGTGCCGATAGGAATTTTATACTTCTGGCCATTGACTGCTTGAACATAGACCACGGTCAGGTCCAAACGAAAAACTGTGCCATCCTGTATTTCACGGTACTCAGAGAGCTTTTTCTTATCATCACTCAAGACGATACGTCCCCCTGCAAAAACAGCGACATTATTAATAAGAACTTTCATAGCTACAAGTGGAAAAATCATTCTTCATGGCTCAAAACGTGAAAAAGGAAGAAACAAGGGGTCATCACACAGCTAACACACATAATGCTACATGACACCATCCCTATATTATCTTTATCTGATGTTTTTCTTGCATATGAATAAAATATCAACAAAGATATAATTATAGGATGGTGTCATGTAGCTTTGTTTGTCTTAGCTGTGTGATGACCCCTTGTTTTCTTCCATTTTCATGTTTTGAGCCATCCCTATATCCCCCCTAATTTTGAAGAAATGAATTTTCCACTTGTTTCCCTTGTTTTTTAGACTACGCAGCTCTGATTTGCAATGATAGCTATGTTGTAAAGGGGTTGACTATAACAATATTGTTGACCACTGCCTGCACAGTATAAACAGCATTATGAGTTAGGGAGGCAGGGACACTGAAAAACCAGCATAGTATATATAATTATACACAGAGCAGTAACTAATGGCTGCTGACAGCAACCCAGAGACATAAAGACTGACCAGCTAGGGTTCCAAGGAGGTAATTTGGTTAAAGCGTCCATTAGTAGTAAGCCTACAGTGTTAGTTACAAGGCGGGGCACAGAGTGACGCAGCAGGGCTCAAAATTGTTGTATAATCTATACTCCCAGCGTGTGCAGAGTTTACGCGAATGCAACAGTCTCGCGGAACCAGCCCATCTTAAACGAGTTGGTTCCTCATGACACGCAGGAAAATCGGTAGATATATAGTTGTTAGCTATGCCGCCCGAAACCGTACAGAAGGCAGCACGGCTTGTATCGGCACACGCAACAAAGACACCAAGCTAAAATACTCTCTGTGAATGTTCACCAACCGTTGTAGCTATATCCACAGTTGGTCGCTCCCGCTCGCCAAGCAAAATGCATCTTCAATTCTTGGCGAGCCCGCTGTTGTTGCTGCGAGTTTATTCGTCCGTCTATGTGCGACACTGCAACTTACAGTCTGAGGAGAGTGTTAGCTAGCTAGGACAGATGAACGGTTGGCTATATTATACGTAGTTACTTTTCCGGCCGAAAAATCGTGATTGCTAGCTATCACTAATTACACGCTAGCTACAAACTTCTTTTAGTCCTCACTTGGGCCGTCAAATACAATTCGAAGATCATGCGGAAGCGACGGGTCTTCTTTTTGAAACAGTTCTTTGAGTTCCCCGACGCTCGTATCCTGTCAAAAGATAACAGTTTGGGGCTGCAGCCGTGTTAGGTCTATATAGAAAATGATCTTACCCGTCCATTGGGTAGTTGCAATATGTGCCTGTCACTGGAATATCTCACAGCTACTCTCCAAAGCATGGTATTCTTACAGAATTCGACAGTTATTGGCACAGCAGTGCGTCACAATCCCCTTTATAACCCTCGGCGCGCATGCGCAGCGAGGGGTTTTACGAGGGGGAAGTGGCGATTTATTCATGCCTGACCCCTGCCAAATGCAATATTGTCGAAGCTCTGTAGAATGTTAAAACGGAGTCACAAACTTTTCAACACACCTCACTCAGCTTTTTTGACGCAGCAAGGGTAATTTGCTAGCTGGCTATTGTTAACATTCTCAGGTTCCTTTACACCCTGCATGGTTGACTGCGATAAGGCTGTACCTTTCCTTGTGGTTTCCTTCATTCCATAGTAATACTATACCTTTCCTTGTGGTTTCCTTCATTCCATACTTATTGGAATGGAGGAAACAAGGAGGAATAGGCCAGCATTTGCCTCTTTTGTATTATCCATGTAAAATTAGTGACAGCTTCTATGCAATGGTGAAATGCAAGTAATTATTTTCTAGGAGCCTAGCTACCTATTCTTTGAAACAATGGACACTGGACAACAAATTTTATTACATGTGAAAGTATATTAGTCTAAACATCTTTTCTCAATAAGGCTTGTATAAAATCCAGGGTTGCTACACTCCACTGAAGTGCTTCGTGCTTCCCTCACTTCTTCAAGTCAAAGGTTATTAGAGCTAGATCAGACTATTCCTCAATACTTTTTGAGGCGCAATAACTATATAGTTGTGACAGCAGCTGGAGTAAATTCTCCAAAATAACAATATCAGATGGCTGAGGAGATGTATTTAAAGACCGTTACAAAAATCAGCAAGTACCGAGGCAAGGTGTCATAATAATAATGCCAGTGACACCCACCAGGCCACTAACTATAAATGTTGTTTGACGGTCCAATTGTCCCGACCGTCGTACACATACAAATTCACGGAATAGCACTTGCGATCGCATGCCATTTGAATTTGTTCCTCGCGCTTTTTAGGCCAGCATGTCTGTCTGTTTGAGGAGATTTTCTTGAACATTACTGTTATGTTCAAGAAAATCTCCCCAGACACACAGATAGACAGACAGACACACAGACACACGCTGCGCATGCACGCAGGTGGAGGGTTAAAAAGGCCTGAGGAAAAGAAATTAAAATCTATTCTACTAGTGGAAATGCATGGCATTCTTTGGGCGAGCGGAGCGAGAACTCACAACCATTATCATTACTAGCGATAATATTATAGCTACCTATATACTCTACAGGTAAAATGTTTCAGCAAGTAACAGACGTTATTTTGGTGTTGTCATATTAGGTTGAGTAAGGCAGCTTGTGCATTATAGTGAAACTAGACCAGAAGAAAGTAGCAACGGAAAGGCAATGTGCCCGCTCCCCCTCTCCATCTCTTAATCGTCGCTGAAAAGACGAGCATCTCTGCCGTGAGGACTTTCGACGGCCGGGCGTTCTGTCTGTCTGCCTCTTGAAACAGAAGCAGTATCGTTGCCTTGCCCGCTCTCGATCTCGTAATCGCCCCTGAAAAAGACGAGCCTCTCTGTCGTGAGGACTTTCGACGGCCGGGGCCGAAGACACGATTCTCTGTCTGTTTCTCTTCGATGAAGAACACTATCCTCCGCGGATGAATCCATCTCCTTCGAAGCCAACTGGACTACCTTCGAAGCCAACTGGACGACTGTAAGAAGATGGAGAAAAATTCCGCACAGTATTTCGTATAATAAGAAGCGCGTAGTAGTAACGCATGCGCACTAAGACGACGATGGTGCGTCGTATAGAAAATTCGAGCCGAAGACACCACTAGGGGGGCTCGCTCCGCTCGCCCAATTATATTTTGATTCCTGAATTATCTGAGATATGTGCTCAACTTTTTGGAGTTTATCCTAACATAACACAATTTTATGGCACCCTTCGTAGCGAACATATTGATGATTTACAGACAGAACATTCACTTAACCATACCAACTTCTTCGACCTAGTATACTTGCCATTACACATAGCTATATAGTCCCATGGATAAACAATTATATATACAAAATAATGGTGTGCAAAGAAATTATTTCCGAAATTCCGAAATATTCACATTGCGGATGAGTTCCCACAGCCCCAAAATATTCCCATATATGCCAAGCAATATTAATGCGTTTGGTGCACTCACTCCTCCTTGTCTTCTAACTGGCCGTTGTTGAACTACAGTATTATTAGGATCTAGGTGTGGAATGGTTCAATGTCAAGATGTATTTTGTGTAAAGGCATTTTTTATCAAAACCACGAAAAATTTAACCTGCTTTCCAACATATTATAATATAACTAAACATATCCCACCAAAGCTCTGGTTAATAGCAGACTACAGAAGATGATCTCATTAATACGATAATCCAGAATAGACTGTTACACAATAATTTATAGTGTAAATGCACTTTCAGAACTGTTTCCAGGAATTCTGTGAATCCTAACGCAAATGGCATGCACCGATTCTCAAAAGTAAACCTTCGCCTCAACACTATAGTAGATGCTGTGGAGATAAATAGCTAATGAAAGGTTTACAGTGCAAGAAACTGAATTCTTTCCATGGTTACAAATAAAAATCCCTTACGAGTGCCGGTAGACGCTCTATGTAAGGATGACACGGGTGGAAATTCACGTGATCGCGTACAAAACGACCTTTCGCTGAACATCTCCAAATTCTCGGAGGTGTGCACGGAATCAAGCGATCGTTTCTTTCTTGCGGAAGTCACTACGTAGATCATGGAGCTCTTCCATGGGCGACACTGAACAACGCCATCATGCCGGCACATTCCCCGTACATTATGGTATGGGTTTCTTGTTAGTGTTTCTGTCCAGCAATTTCTTCATGTCCTGCATTTCGGAACAGTGTCCAGTAAAATAAATTACATGGTTGGCAGTATGCTCAGTGCCTCTGTAAGTAGGTGTGCACATTCCAACTAGCTATATAGCTTGCTGTTGATTAGCATAGAGGGGCAACTTAGCAGAGTCTGCGCGGTTTTACGCGAGCCTTGCAGGGCACTCAAATGGCCTTCGTGTTCGTCCCCCGAGGTTGTATCCTGAGTAACCAAAGCCTGCCCATGAAACCATAACCATGTGCAATAACCTAATGACATCCATGATTGAAGACAAGACATGGGGTGAATGCGTTATCTAGCCCCTGCTTTAGGCACTAGCAGCCCATTAGCGACAGTTAGTTTGTCTATGGTAGCCTATCTATCACAGTGTTGAATGCAGTGTTATCATAAGCTGTTAACAATAGTGGAAACAAGTGGAAAAATCATTTCTTCAAAATGAAGGGGGATATAGGGATGCCTTGAAGCACCAAAAAGTAAGAAAAAGGGACATTTACACAGCAAAGATGAACAAAGCTACATGACACCATCCCTATATCTTGTTTATGTTTATAAGCAAATTTTAATATCGAACAGATATAGGGAGTGGCGTCATGTAACTTTGTGCATATTTGGTGTGTAATGACCCCTTGTGTTCTTCCTTTTTGGTGCTTCAAGGCATCCCTATATCCCCTCCATTTTGAAGAATTTTTTCCACTTGTGCAATAGAAGTCCACTGGACCTAAATTACAGATGTGCCATATTATGTACTATATATAGGCGAAAGCAGGTCATTTTTGGCGAGCAAGAGCGACACTATAACGTAGTATGCAAGAGCCCCACACTTACAATTTACAGACCAACTGCGCTACTGTGTATATAGACTAAAATAATACTGCTATATCTATAAGGCTTGAGGGTGTATATTTCGTCTCCATAAACTTTTTTTTGAAAGTAAATGTTATGATGGCAGTATGCAAACAGACTTTTACAGAAATGAATTTTGTTTTTCTAAACAAGACTTTTGCAAAGTTAAAGTGTATGGGTTAATCAGCTAGCTACTTCTTGGCATTTGTTACTTATCTCTCAGCAATGGCAACACATGTGGAGCTGAAGAAGCGTTATCGCTCTAAGAGAGTCCTGCTCAGAGATAACCAACCGATGGCAAACTCCAACATACTAGAGAATGGTACAGAAAGTGTCATTTCGTGGAATTGGTTCCAGACGCATTCTGCTCATCATGGCATGGGAATTTATCATCAGCTGCTCACTGGGACTCATGTCAAATGAAATGCAGTACCTTCACTCCAATTAGAAGATAAGGTACCGTTTCTCCTTGGATGTACAGGAAAAAACTCTCATAGGCATTGCTGCACTTTGCATCTCACTGCCAGTTGTAACTTCTAGCAGAGGTGGTTATCAGCCGTATAAACTTGTCAGCTGGTCTCTGAAGGCAATGTGGTTCCTTCCATTGTGGGTTCTATCATCTCAATATGTAAAAAAGGCCTGCCTGTGCCAAACAGCACCCTGCACACTATCAGCTGTTTTTGTTGATAGTACCACAATATCTGCTTCTAGGGTGTTTTTAGCCAGTGCAATCCATTAGGAATCGATCAAATTAATGGTGGTTCAAAATATGAATATCTGTGCCTTATACAGTGGTCTCTTTGGGTATTTTAGTGGTGAGGCTATCCTATTATTAGGCTGTGCTTCAAACATGCATACACTTTAAAGCAAATGAAATCAGGATAATTCTTTCACTGCTGCCAGTCCTATGCTCTTGTGGGACTCATTTTGGACTTTGTTTCCACCACAAACTGGTGAAAGAGCCAGTGACTGTCAATCCAGTGAGTCTTATTTCAAAGTCTGAAATATGCAGCAAAGCACAAGTATCCAGTCAGAGAAGTGCTTCACATACTGTGAAAATGAACGGCCGACAAGACTGGACTATGGCAAGTCAAAATATGGTGGACCTTTCACCACAGAGCAAGTGGAGGATGTAAAGACCTTCTGGAGAGTCCTACTGGTTATAGTAGTGATTCAACAATCCATATATCACTAATGGCACAGTTTGAATCAGTCTCAGTCATGGAGAAAAACTCAGCGTCATCAGTATTCACACACTGCTTCAAACTGCTCATATCCCTATTCAGCCATCGTGATCTCAATACCACTGTATGAGCTATCATCTACACATGTCTGAGAGAAACCGACCGGTTCCCAGTATCCTCAAGTCTGCTGGAATGGAGCTGCAGCTGTAGTTGCTGCATCATTCTATGGCACTATGGCAGGATAGCAAGACAAGCACTGATGGTACTACTAAGTGTATGTTTACACAAAATAGTCCCTACAACATGCACGCTTTGGTGATTTTGTTTGCATCCCTTTCAACGACATCCTCGGAATAGCAAATGTATTACTGGTTAAATCTAGCATGATTCATCTGTGCACAGGCACCATACAGCATGAACGTCTTTCTCATAGGACTTTCATACCAATACTTACTCTGTTTTTGGTACCTGAGGATTGATAGTTGAGGCATGGAGGAACAAATGGTTTGCTATACTGGGCCACCAGTACATGTGGTATCTGGTTTCTACCTGAGCACACTAGTATTGGCAGTGGTGTCATCTGCTCTACTGGGCTTGGTCATACGATGGTAAGCAAGAGAGAGAGATGAAATCACAAGATCTCAAGATTAGTGGAGGAAGTATACCCAAGTATATGCAACCACAAACAAGGATCACAAGAATGAAATACAAAAAGCGAGTAAACACTCTTATCAAAGTACTTGACAAACTGCTCATGTGTGGGCGATTGTATGATACTATTCAAGTTCAAATAATAATTTCTGTATGTAATAATTTTAATCTCCCAACCACATAAAAGAAATAGTCAATCTAACAATTTTCATAGTGGTTTACTATGGAGTGTTCATCAACTAGACTGTTATGTAAAGTGTCAACACAGTT
>CASHTH010000982.1:0-21300 GCA_030341885.1 Geodia barretti | reverse complement strand
TTGGGTCTCCAAATCTGTGAAGCATAAGTTAGCTGAGAGCGGACGAGAGATAGATAGAGTTTCTTCTTGGATGAGAGAGAGGTAACCTGGATGAGAAGGAACGCCTAATGAGACCTAGAATTTTGTAGGCTCGAGAGGATATAAAGTTAAGGTGGTGGCACCATTTAAGATCACAGGACATTAGGATGCCGAGGTCATGATGGCAGTCAACGACTTGGATTGGCATGCTGTTTAAGGAGTAATCAAATAGGATGCGAGGTGAACTGAGGCAGAATCTGAGTAGCACACATTTCCTTTCGTTGAACTGGAGGTTCCACTTGTGGCTCCAATTAGATAAACAGAGGAGGTCTTCTTGGAGTAAATGACAATCAGTTAGAGAGGAAATTTACTTCAGGCATTTTATGTCATCCGCAAAGAGAAAGACATTTGAGGATTTAGTGGAGGAAGGGAGATCATTAACAAAAATCAAGAAGAGAAGAGGGCCGAGAATACTGCCTTGAGGCACACCAGAAATTACCGGAACAGGGTCAGAGATACAGTGATTGAGTTTCACATGTTGGGATCGATGTGAAAGGTAAGCCTTGAACCACCTCCACAGGTTACCAGTTATTCCGAAAGTCCAGAGCTTAGCTAGCAGTTCATTGTGAGAAACGCTGTCAAAAGCTTTTTTGAAGTCGAGGTATATAACATCAGCTTGACAGTTTGAATCATGGATGGAATAGAGGAAAATGAGTAGTTGCTGAGTTGTGGAGTGATTAGGGCGGAACCCAAACTGCGATGAAGAAATTGAGGCAGAAACAAAGTGGATTATTTTGTTTTGAAACAGAACATAGAAGGGAGATTGGACGGTAGTTACGAACAGATGATTTGTCACCAGACTTGAAGACTGGAATGATCACGTGTGTACGCCGTTCTGCAGGAATGTTGGAGTGGGAAAGGCTAAGTAGGAATAGGTGATGGAGAGGTTTATAGAGAGCAAGTGCACAGTGATGAAGAACATTAGGACCGATACGTCGATTCCAATGGCTTTAGATGTATCCAGTGAACACAAGGCTTAAACACATCGGATTCAGAGATTCCAATATCAGATAGGGTAGGGGTGGGTGATGCTGGCTCGTGCGGAGGAGGAATTTGGTAGGCACTCAGCGTAAAAACAGAGTGGAAAAACTTGTTGAACAAGAGGACCTTCTCACTGTCGGTGGAGGCAGTGGAAGAGTCAAAGGAGACAATCGGAGGCACTGGAGGAGCTGAGGTGAGACTTTTGATGTACTTGAAGATCTTGTTGGGATGGTCCATGGCTAAATCTTGTTCATAATGCAATTTTGCTGTGGAAGTTTGATCTTTTAGTTGGGATAGAAGAGATTGAAGTTTAGAAAGATTGTGAGGAGTTGAACGCAAATGACATTTTCTCTTATGAGTGCGCAGGCATTTGATTGTGTGACGAATCGCAGGATTAAACCATTTTGGATTGGGTGAGGATTTGACACGTACTTTTGGGATGAACAAGTCCATAGCATGAAGAATGGTGCGCTTTATGAAAGACCAAACTAATTCTACGCAATTGGATAGGAAGCAGGGGCTGAAATCAATTTCAAGTAGTGAGTCACATAGTCCTTCGTAGTCGGCGTTGGCATAATCGTACACGACCAAGGCTTCATGGATCTTGGTTGAGGGGCAGGTGAGAGGTATGTTGAAGGAGATAAGGTAATGATCAGAAGGCAGGGAAGAGGAACACTTAGACATGGAAAGGTTGTGGACAAGTTGCTCATCATTAGTCAGGAGAATATCAAGTGTGTTGCCTTTGATGTGGGTAGGACAAGTGATAAGCTGAGACAGGTTCTTTTCAAAAACAAAGTCGCAGAAGAGGTTTGAGACTAACGAAGTGCCGGAGAGGGATGCCCAGCATATGTCAGGTTGGTCGAAATCCCCAATGATAATGAGAGATGTTTCATTAGTAGATAGAAAATTCAGGAAAGCAATCAATCGCTCGATGTATAGGACGTCAGGATTTGGGGGTATGTAAACAGCACAAATGGAGATAGTATTGTGTGGAGGACAGAGTTGTACGGTGACAAACTAGGTCCGGAGGGGAGGGAAAGAGGACACTGGGAAGATTATCGTTCACTGCTATGAGGACACCGCCTCCACGAGACTCTCTGTCTTTACGATACAGGGTGTAACCTTTAGGAAGAATCTCTTTATCGTAGATGAAATGAGTCAGCCGAGTTTCTGTAATGCAAATCACATCAAAGGTGGATGAGTACACTAAAGATTGGATTTTAGAGAGTTTGTTGACGAGACTGCGTGAATTTTGGTAACACAGGGAGATGCCTAGTCATTGATCATAGACTGGGGCGGAAGATGACCGAGGAGCATCAGAATTAGGATGAGACGTATAGGGATGGTATAAAAAGAAAGGAAGACAAGATAGGGATTGGATACATGAAGCATGGTTAATGAACAGATTTGAGTATGCTGACACCATCACACCATCCTATAATATTGTTGCCTGGTGTGCTACAGGATAAAGGTTACTAAAAGCAAGCACTCTTTCACCGTGTCCCTGTTGTTAACCCTCGGCGCGCATGCGCAGCGAGGGTTACGGTAGTTGTCCCGTAAGTGTGTCAGTCAGTCTGTCAGTCTGTCTGTCTGTTACCACGTTTTCTGCCACCGCGCGCACTAAATCAGGTAAATAACGATATGATCGGGTTCAGTGCTACACTGGGTTGATTTAAAAAAAGGCGATTTTCGTAAAACTACTGTTTTAAAGTTATGGCGTGAAAACCAAGTGAACAAGCCTATATGTAAATTAGCACAGGCTTACCCCGACCGCGTCCGTCTCGCTCTGTGTGTCTTGAAGGCACAACAAGTCACAACGAAGGGCATGTATCGACTCCCGCATGCTATTTACTACTGTAGCTAGCCCGTGTCAGACTCTCCGCGAGCTACTAGCGGGATACCACGAGTAAAGGCATAAAAAGCCCAGCCCATCAATTAGTGGTACCGCACATGCGCAGTTCGCCGAGGGTTTGCACTTCAGTGCTTTTCATTTTTAGTAGCATTTATACTGCCACATTCCCTTGAATTAAACTCGACTTGGACTCTAAAGGGTTTACTCAGTAGTGCATTGTAAGTTCTGAGTATTGTAATGGTGAATGTTTAATACTTCACCTAGGCAACAATATATGGATGGTGTGATGGGGTTGGGGGTGTCAGCGTACTCAAATCTGTTCATTAACCATGCTTCATGTATCCAATCCCTATCTTGTCTCCCTATATTTTATACCATCCCTATATGCCTCTTTTTTTAAATTCGCAGGATTTTTAATATACTTGTCTCCACCCATTTTTATATACTATTACTTAGTGCATAGCTGATTCTAATCGACCAATCAGATTTGTTAGTACGAGGTTCCTGATTTCTCATATGAACCTCGTGAGCTAACAAAAGTAACATGAAAACATGATATGAAACCTTGTTTTTTCTGTTGATTTTCAACAAGTTCAACAGCATTTCATGTAGGAAATGTATCCCGCAAAACATGATCTGTACAAAATGTTGATCAAAATAACTGACATCTTGATTTTCTTTTTCCACAAGACAGTTTTCTGTGTCTGCTTTGAGCCCATCTCCCTCCTTGCCATGTATAGATAGCCAGGCAGCTCACGCCCGCCCACAAACCACCTCACATGTTACACACATACGTATATACCAAGTTTCATCTCCATGCGTGGTATATACCGTTAGCGAGTTTGAGGAGTTAAGAAGTAATTTTGAAGAAAAGTGCCTGAGTCTATTTGTTGTTGTGGTCATCATGGAAACGATGTAATACACATGCGCACCAAGTTTTATCTCCATGCGTGGTACCGTTAGCGAGTTTGAGGAATGAAGAAGTAAATTTAAAGTAAAGTGCCTTAGGCTACTTTGGGTTGTGGTTGTCATGGAAACAGTTTAATACGTATGAGTATCAAGTTTCACCTCCATACATGCTACAGTTGGCAAGTTTGAGGAGTGAAGAAGTAATTATAAAGATAATCGTCTGAGGTTTCTTCAAACAGTATGCGGTCGTCATGGAAACATGTAGTTGTCATGGTAATGAAATAATAGGTATACGTACCAAGTTTAATCCCTATGCGTCCTACCATTAAGGAGTTTGAGACGTGAAGAAGTAAATTTAAAGAAAAGTGCCTGAGGCTATTTGTTGTTGTTTATAAATATGTATTGTTGTAATTTTGATGTTGGGTATTGAATACATTATGTATACTAAGTTTCGTTCACATAGCTCTTACAATTAATGTGAATTACACTAACACATGTATATTGTATTGCCTGGGGCACATTTTTAGTTGTTTACAAACAAAAAAGTATGACGTTGCCCATGAATACATTCCTACAAAATGTCATGGCTTTATCTCTTTCGGTTTTTGAGTTATGCTGGTTGAACAGGAAGAAGAAGAAGAAGATGATGATGAACTCCCTATCATAGCCCCATACATATATGATGCTAGGTAGCTACCATGTCAATCCCTATTACCAAGTACTACCGTACTTAGTGATAAGCTGAATGGACTGGAGATCTTTCGTCTCTGTCTCTTTCACCTACTTCTTGTTCAATCCGTACGTCTCGCACGTCGATATTTGAAAAAAAACTCTCTTGTGAGGGTAAAACACATGCAAAAAATTGAACTGCTCGCTTTGCTCACGCGTTGCATTGTGGTGGTTTTAACGAATATCATCCATGAGGCAACAAATCAATCTATGGTATAAACGGAACCTAGCAATGTATTTTGTAGTTCACCATGGGATTAGTGTAAATTGTGTGGTATGTGGATGAGAAAACCAACTTGTAGAGTGGTTATTCATGAATGACAAAACTTTATGCCATGGGTATCTCCTTAAATAAGCAGAAATTGATGTATAACATATTAACGTCTAGTATTATAGCCATAATTATTTTATAAATTATTATGGACATGTGGAGGCCCTGGGCACATTATATATATATATATATATATAATTATGTCAGGGCTTGCTAAGGGTTAAAATAAAAATAGCCAAAGGCTCAGAAATGCACACCTGCCCTGCTTTTAGAAGCCTAGCTTCTGTTTAATTCACACATTGTGCAGAGAAGTCTAAAAAAAACTTTAGAGTCGGATGCTAAGTGATGAACTGTGCAAGTGAATGCCCATGCCACACACAAGATCCAGTGAGGTTGACCTGCATGTGCCATCCCTATAGCTACAGGTCGAAAAATCAAAGAGGGGTACTCAAAAGCATGAAAATGTGAGAACAGCCAAAGACGCTACATGACACCATCCTTGTAGCTTTGTCTGACATATTATTTTTGCCTATGAATCAAAAGAAAAGAGATATAGTATGACCCCTTGTTTCTTAACACTTTAACATGCTTGAGCCATCCCTATATCCCTCCATTCCGACTAGCTAGGAAGCTAGTGACATGTTGATAGATAGTTGAATGCTGATCTATGTACAAAATGCAGGTGGAGAGTTTAGTTCTTGATGGTAAAATATGGCTGAAATGAATGAACAAACCCGTGATGCAGTGGTAGAGAACAATGTGAAGGTAAAAGGTACTTCAGGTACAGTGAATGTCAATGGTATTGAATTATACTATGAACGCTATGGCAATGGACCACATGCCATACTGTGCATGCCTGGTGCTTTGGGAGGCACAATTTTCTTTGTACCGCAAATCAACTACTTTGGTCGTTCCGGAAGCGGCTATACTTTTATCGCATATGATCCTCGGGGCTACGGTACTCAGGTGTGTTAAGGACTGGGTCAAGCAAAATCGACTGAAATAAACAACTGAGTTCAAGTAAAAGATTTGGGCCAACCAAAGGTTATATCGAAGTCAAACAAAGCCTGATATAAAGCTCAATCAAACCGCAAGTGGGCGTGGTTACATTGGCCACGCCCACTTCCGCATCCATGGGATAGTACAATCTTAGTAGCGTCGCTCTCCCAGACAATATCGAGAAAGGCGGTCACGAAGACGCTGGTTATAGGCAACGAAGTCCACACCTAACAAAACCTAGAGGACTTATCTAGTAGGTATCAATTTTGGATAGAGATCCGCGTCACCAAAAGCGAGAAACAGGCGAAAAACGCAAAAAAAACAGTACCTTGGTCGGAACAACTCCCGAGTGTTTATCTGCCAATCCGTTTTTCAATCTCAATCCAAAATTGATACATTACAAACCGATGGTATACCTATCTTTTGCCCCAAGAAATATCGCCGTAGCACAGGTCTAACTACACCGCCTCGACAAAGGTGGACTTTACCGGCTTACTTACCTGAGTAGATCAATACAACACAGTCGTGGGTATACGTCTCCCACGTATTATGAAGTTGATGCAAATGATGCTGTTTTCCTTATGAAGGCTCTGGGGTTCAAACAATTTTCCATCCTTGGGTGGTGTGACGGAGGAACTTGTGCAATCATTGCAGCTGCTAAGTTCCCGGATGTCATAAAATATATGGTAGTTTGGGGGGCACGTTCATTTCTGGACAGTATGGATGTAAAACTGTTTGAAAAATCAAGAAGTGGTGATAATTGGGACCCTAAAATTAGGGCCGTGGCTGAAATGTACTACGGGAAAGAGTTGGCTTTACTATGGGAAAAGTGGTTTGTTGGATTTATTAGCATTTACTCAGATCAAGTGAGAAAAGGTGATATTTGTAAGAAAGAGGTTAGAGAGGTTCAGTGTCCAACTCTGATAGTTAGTGGAGACGAGGATCCAGTTCTTCCCTCGTATCAAATTGAATTTCTACAAAGGAATGTTAGGAATTGCCAGTGTAAAATTATTCCTGAAGGAAGGCATTCTCTTCACTGGAAATTCAGCTTAAAATTCAACAAAATAGTTGACAAGTTTTTAAATGAACAACTATAGTTTGGAAAATGTGCATTTATGTGTTGATGCAAATAATTATTTTTCCAATACTGCTGCATAAGGGGGGATAGTATAAGAGGAAGCCTGGTGGAGCCTGATGAAATTCCATTAGTGCAATAACTTTTGGTGCGTGGTCTATGGCCCTAGTGCTATGGCAGCCACCTAAGTATTATTATTACTGTAGGAATACATATCATATTAGGGAGACGTGGCGAGTCTTTATAGTTTGTTACTGAATGAGGAATGGAAAAGTTGAACGTAGCTATAGTAATCGCTTTCTTATCAATGGGCTGTCGATAGAAGAGGGAGAATGCTCATGTTAAACAGACTTTATATAGAACTCCCTTCAATTATACATACATTGAACTATGCTGTTAACCTTTTTGGGCGCCATAGGTGTCTCCTTAAATGAGATGTATAACATATTAGCGCCTAGTATTAGAGCCATATATAAATTCTTATGCACTTATGGAGGCTCTGTGCATATATATATATATGTAAATGGCGCCCAAAGGGATAATTAATTAATGTCTTCTTGAAGCAATAAGAGTGCTGCTGGTATATACATCCATCTCTGTGAGGGTGTATATAGGCTTGTGTTTTGGAGTTTACTAATCAGTGGTCCATTGGGAACAGAGTCAAAAGCTTTGTGGAAGTCAAAAAACACAGTGACAAATATTTCCCATTTTCCATACCATTGTAGCTACCAATCATAGGTTGTTGTCAGTAAAGTTGTTATGCATGATACCCCTGATTGAAAACCCCATTGATTATGTGCTATAGGGTGCTCTAAAAAAATGATTGAGTAGATGTGTTTCTCAATTATCTTACTATTGATGGGTAAGAGAGATATTGGTCTGCAACCACCTGGAGATGACTTTTGAGAAGACGATTTGGGAACTGGTACTACATTTACAATTTTCCAGCAGGCAGGAAAGCACCCCTGATAGATTGAGAAAAGATATCAGCTATAGTGATGATGCAATGGCAGATCCTATCTCTAGTAAAATTCTTACGGATATACCATCCGGACCAGCAGCTTTTGATGTAGCTATTAAGGGTTTTGAGGAGATGATATACCTCCTCTTCCATGCAAGTAAAGTCGTCAAGGAAAGTATAATCCAATTCACCGAAGTACTGATCTTGTGCACAGAGTTGTGGACAAGAATATTCCAGCTTTTAGCAAAGTAGGCACTGAGCATTTCTGCCTTCTCTTTATCAGAGTGAGCTTCAGTGTTATCATGTACCAATGAAGGAATTAATGCCTTTTTTGTTAACAACTTTGAAAGCCTTCCAAAACTGTTTTGTCTCTTGTTAAGGCAGATAAAGCAAGTCCTCTTGGAAGGGTGCAGAACATTTACAACTAAATTTTCATAATTTTCGGTACTTAGCTTCATCTGAGGCTTTTCCAGATTTTTTTACACTTCCTAATTTGTTTATTGACAGCAGAGTTTATCCACGACAATCTTTCATTCTTTTGGCAGAATTTTCCTAGGAATATATACAGTTTTCAAGGTAAGTCTGCTGCCATAATAGAGCACATTCATCTATGGTCCCCTTGAGGAGATTATCCCAGTCTGTCTCACGGATTAGGCGTCTGGCCTTGTAGAAGTCAGCCTGACTAAAGATCCACACAAGTCTGGGTTGACCATTGTGACGACTTGGCTGCTTATTCAATATCAATGATATTCCATGGTGATCCCAAGGAACTAACTGTGTCACATCTGAAGAGCTTTGATAAGTCTGATAGGAAGACTAGATCAATCAAGGATTTGCTACCATCAAGGATTTGCATTGGGATGGATATGAGTAGGATGTTACAAACTGCGTAAGGGAGAAGCTATGATTGAGGTGAAACAAAATTAAGACTGGTCGACCTTCGCCGACGACCTGAAACATCTAGTGGATAAAGCGCTACCGGACCTCGACGACAACGCTCGAGAACGATTGGCCGTAGATCGCTTCCTGACACAAATCTCAGATCCGCAACTGGCTTTCGGCGTCCGACAGAAGGAACCCAAAACCATTGACGCCGCGGTCGCCGCAACACTGGAACTACAGGCGCATCTCAACCTCGCCAATGCCGCAGGTGCTCGGACCGGCGCTTTTCCGGTTGACGCTGTTCACCACGGTCGTCCGCCCGTTCAACAAGACCGCACGGCGGAACTCTTAGAGCAGTTAGTCGCACGGATGGAGAAACTCCAGACGGATCTCTCTACACAAAACCAACAACGACCTGCTCTAATGTAGTGCGCGGTCCGAGAGAACGGTCGCAGCCGTTCTCGACGCCGAGAGTGTCTGGACTCAATCTCTCATCTTACAGAATGCTCACACATTATATAGGTGGTGATCGTGTTGTGGTAATGTTTGTGGAGATATAATTTAGATAAACACCCAGGTGACAATGTAGGTCTGGTAATGTAGCTAGGTCCAGGTGCTAACTGTAGGCATGACCCCCCAGAAATATTTTTGATTTCGAGCACTGATTTTCTAGTGCATTCTCGGTCAATTCTCGACAATCAAAATCATGCAAAAAATTTAATAAATCATAACAGTAAATGTGTGCATGTGTGCAAAAAGCAAAAAAAATCCACGATCACGTGTCCCGCAATACATGACCTTTGCACTTGTGCGTTATTTAGAGTAGGTCCTTCGCGGAACGTGGTGCGATTCGCAGTTGCAGCGTCGTGCCCTGGTGGACGGTGGTAGGGTCTCTGGCTGCCAGGTCGACGAAGCTGTGGTTGAAGGGGGGGTCAGCTGCCCCCCCTCATGACCCCCCTGGATCCGCCCCTGCGCAGGGTGTGTATCGCCTCTCGCATGCTATCTAGTAGTGTAGTTAGCCCGCGTCAGACTCTGCGCGACCTGGCATGAAAAACTAAACCCAGCCCATCGATTAGTGATACAGCGCATGCGTTTACTCACGCGTGCGCGTCACAATGCGCCGAGGGTTTGCACTTCAGTGATCGCTAGTGGTTGTATACATACTTCCGCTACAGTACACTTAGGCCAGCCTATCGGCCTGGGTTTGGGCAAGACAAATGTCATCACTGCTATGTGGGTGTTTTTTCGTAACAGCGGTAAAGTTGCGTAATGGCACGTAATCGTTACACCTCCGCTTCGCGACAAGTAACCTGATTACGCAGCTGTACTGCCTGCACAACTCCGCTAAGGCAACGTCACCAGACCCTCTCTCCCCGCGCGTGAGGGTCTGGTTTGCTAGACTAAGCTACGCTCGTGTACACGGAGCTCCGTACTTCTACGCGGTCACATGCTCTCGTGACGTTCACTCAGCCATCTGACCGAAACCTGAATCAGCAAATCGCTGAACTGTCACGTGCCATAGGGCCGCGCCTGGGTACGGATCGAGATTAGGCTATATAGGCCGGCTAGAGGCGTAACACAGTTTCACGTGCGTGTCACGTTACTGGCAGTTTACAACACACCCCTCCTTCTTTAGCGGTCGGTGCACGCACTGGACCTCTCCGATGGCTTGCGTTATTCTGTGGAGTTGCCACCGATGTGCTTCTACAGCGGTTGAGCGCTCAATGCGAGAGCTTGAGAAAGTGAAAGTCATACATGAGCCAAACTGTTTTGCTTTCTTCTGCGAAGATGGGAGGCTTAGGAATGATGAGAAGATGTTTACAACCAAAAGAAAATCTATCTTATCTCAAGTGCAGCAAAGCCTAAGTGAAGGATATGAGTGTATTTTTATCAAGGATTTGGCGTACTATATTAGTGGAAGTTTTGAGCAGTATACTGAAGGAGAATTTGCTAATTTCACGCACACTTTCCTAATTCGTGATCCAGTGGCTGTTGCGTCTTCTATGCAGAGAATGAGTAAAGCTGAGGGTAGAGTACCATTTTTTACCGACACCTTGGGTTTTGAAGAATTATTCAGTATGTACAAAATGGTAAAGAGTAAAATCAATCTAAATCCTACTGTCATATCAGCTGAAGATCTCTTAAAGAATCCAAGGTTAGCCACTAAACATAATTATGTAGTGACCCAGATAATGTGATCTCCCTGGCTTACAGTACAGCTGAGTTATTATAAGTGACTAAGTTGTAGTGGTGGTGGTACAGTGGTGGTTACACATACAATAACCCGTAACGTGACCGAGATGGGTGACATACAGTATATTAACAGTCAGTGGGTGCTATGGTCGTCATTAGTTCCCTTACGGATACTACCCTTACATAGACCTGAACTTTGAGAGTGCCAAAATCTGTGCTTATAATTTGGCATTGTACTGTGACTGTTCTTTTGTTTTTTAAAGCAATAGTAGGTGGTTAAGCTAAAATGGATGGTAGGGATAGTAGACGAAATTTGTTCTTTAGAACACATGCCATTTTTCTGCGTTACTGTGAGGCAATAATAGGGATATGCGATATATAGGCATTGCCAATACGTATGTGCTCCTCACTGCTGTCTGACTGTCTGTCTGTCTGTCTATATTTTCGCACTACAGGCTACGAGGCTGCCTATGAGCGATACCAGCAGCTTTAGGGCAACAAAAGCATTAAAATAAAGAGGCAATTTTCCTGAAACGACTGTGTTCCAGAGATAATGCGTGAAAACAAGCGAAAAAGCCTACATGCACCTACGCTGGTGCCCACGCGTCATGTCAGTGTTTTACCGGAGCATGCGCATGATTTCGAAGCGTGAGACAGGCAAAGCGAGTGTATCCTTGTTGTCTATGCTCAGGGAGAGTTACACAGTGACAGTGTCTATGTGTTGACCGCTATTCTGGTACTACAAGCTACGAGGTGGCCTATGAGTGCAACCTTAAGAGCTATGAGAACACGAAAAATAAAAAGGCTGAAACGACTGCATGGAGACAATGTGACGTGGGAAACAAGCGAGAAAGGCAGTATGCATGGATTACGTCGACCAGGTTTAGCCCACTTAGCACATCTTGGAAGGATGTGTGTGCAGTCCAGCGTTGCTTTAACCACTGCCCACTGATGCAGCTAGCCTGTGTTAGGGCGAGAAACTGGCTCTGTCGACGACGCATGGCCCAGCCTATCTAGCTTACATCATTGCTAAAAATGTGCCAGTTTTGCGCCGAGGGTTAGAACTTTAGTGCTTTTTGTATTTTCTATTTTGAAGAATCTTTATTTTGAAGAATATGACTCGCCAACCTAGAGTGTCTCTTCTAAAGTGTAATGGACACATTTGGCAGGCAGGGTCACTTTGCTCGCCAAAAAATATTTGGGCCACTAATGGGTGCATGCTCTCTGTTCTGACTGCTGCCATCAATGGCTAAACAAAAATGGGGAAAGACGTTTCTTCACAACAGAGACCAGTAGCATTATGTCCCTATCCCTTTATGAACAACAGGAAAGGATTCTGTATAGCTATACACAAACAACAAACTTTCTGCTTCCTTTTGCTGGTTTTTCAGGGACACTCAGCAGGTAGGCAGGTCCATGGCTGACAATGCGCGTCAGGGGTCTACTTATACCAATAACCTGTACACCATCCCATCTAAGATAATATCCAAGATAAGTTCCGATGCCTGTACATGACGAAGGTTGTTGGAAACCCTTTCACCTTGTTAAGCTTTATTTGTCTGCACACATGATGCAGAACAATGAAATTTATATTAAGTGTATCGAACAGAAATTTTACAAATGTTTAACCTTTCTTTAAGGCAGCGATTTGCAACTTTGTTGTGTTGCTATTTACTTGCATTAGCTGATGAATGCAATAAAACTCTAGCTTTCAAGCACCGTTTTCTCTGAGGATTATTTCACTGTAGGGCCTAGGGATAGGGACATAATGCTACTGGTCTCTGTTGTCAACAAACGTCTTTCCCCATTTTTGTTTAGCCATTGATGGCAGCAGTAACAACAGAGAGCATGCACCCATTAGTGGGCCAAATATTTTTGCCGAGCAAAGCGACCCTGCCTAGTCACCTCTGAATGCCAAATATTTCCTTTATAAGATACACTTGGTTGCAATTGGCTAGACATATTCTTCAAAATTTGCCAACCATAGAAAATATTAAAAACATTAAAGCGCTAACCCTCGGTACAAAACGGGCACATTGTAGCATACATGTAAGCTAGATAGGCTGGGCTATGCGTCGTCAATGGAGCCAATTTTTCGCCCTAACACAGGCTAGCTGTATCAATGGGCAGCAGTTAAAGCAATGCTGGACTGCACACACATCTCTATGCAACTTCTTCCCACTACAAAAGCTAGCTTCTTATGTGCATGGTACTTGCTTTTTCAGGCAGTTTAATCGTCATCCTGTGGACATCAGAGTATAATTATAAGCAAATGATGTGTAGTCAGAGCTGTTCATAAATAGTATTTGTAACAAGTGGAAAAATCATTTATTGAAAATGAAGGGGGATATAGGGAGGTTCAAAACGTCAAAAAGTAAGAAACAAGGGGTCATTGACAAAAAATACATGACACCATTCCTAACTAAAATATCTTTGTTCATAGATAAAGGGATGGTATCATGTAGCCTTAGCTGTGCTTCTTTCTTACTTTCAGATGTTTTGAGCCATCCCTATATACATCACCTTCATTTTGAGGTATTTCCACTTGTAGGCATTTGTGTAAAGAGTATTTTCCAACAGGTTTTGTATATAGGTCGCACTCAGAGTGGAAGCATGACTGAGAACTTTCACGCTTCGTTTGAAAATAGGGTTTTTCTATTATGTAATGGGACGGCGATACCATTGTTATAGGTGATTGTAGATATGCGTGAATAAAACTGCTCGCTTCGCTTGCCTACATTTCCTGGCGGTAGCTCTTGAGCGCATACCAGGGCATGGGGATGCCGGGGTAGCCTTGTTCACAGGCCTTTTTCGTTTGGAACCCCGCAAATAACGGACAGCTAATGATGGGGGCAGGGGCGTGGCTACAACCCCCTGGGTAACTAAATTTCCAGGGCGAGCGACACACGTAATGTGGGGATTTAGTAAATGTTCATCGTATAATTGGAAGGGTTGGGATTTATCAGGGACCAAAAAATAAAACGCAGCACGCAAGTCCCTACTTCTCGGGGACAAAAAATACAGGGATGAAGTGACAGGTATATAAGGGTGGCGATTTACTAAATCTCCATTGGAAAGAGATGGAAGGGAGGGGATTTACTAAATGTCCATGGGGAGAATCGATGAAAGGTTGGGATTTATAGTGAAGCAGTGAAAGGGAGGGGATTTACCAAGTATCCAGTGGCGGATCCAGGTTTGAAGAGAGGGGGGTTTCAGCCACACCTCGAAGCGTGGGATTGGTGTTACCATTTTGTGCTCACTGAAGCAGCAGTCGAAAAGATATGTCACGAGAAGACGTATCGTTTTCTAGTTGTAGCCATCGGACCGAGCATCGGACGATGAACAACTGTGTAGTCCACGCGCTATGCATATACACATGCGCGCACACACAGGGATCGAAAGCCACACCCAAAATGCGTATGCGCGGTGCCCCGCTCGCGCGCTCGGACCGCACGACAAAGAAACCCCCCTGGATCCTCCACTGTTATCCCTTGTTGAGCATCAAAAGTAAGGGGATTTAGTAAATATATACCTGCATGGTAGACTGAAGAAAACGAAGAGAATTTACCAAACTCCCACCTCAAATCGGTATAATTATATCTGCTCTTGTGATAAAAATATAAGCAGAAATTAAATTTGACATGTACGGCACCCCATAGCTATATGCATATAATTATATGCGGGTAGCCTGTGTTAGTGCAGATAACTAACTCCATTGAACACACTTTGCTATGAAAGTTTATGTACATAGTTTTGCCGTCGTGTTAGGACATGTATAATATTTGCAGGGAAACATTGGAAATGTACTGTACACAGACTGGTCTTCCCTTTTCTGAAAGTATGCTAACCTGGGAGCCCAAGGTGTTTCCTGAATGGCAGAAGTATGCAAAATACGAGCCCTGGTTTGAAACTGTTATGAATAGCAGTGGATTTATGAATGAAACTATAAAACAAAAAGACCCAAGTGACAAGGTACTTCCGGAATTTGAGCTTGCTGCAAGAAGAGCACTGCCCTACTACAATAAGCTTAACAGTGTAAGGAGTGTACCAAAAGTATAATTATGTTTGCGGTGTTTTGTAAGTGTTGGAACCCATTGCCCATCATTATAAAAAAAAATTAAGTCACAGTGCGGGGTCAGGCTACTCATGCTCAGGTAACTTCAGCGCATATGCCGAAGTCTGTACATCCAATGACGTTTTGTGCAGATTGACACATTTTTCATTATAAGTGCATTCCTCAGTGCTTGTAAGTTGACTGCAAAACCCTGCAACAAGCTCTGCACTTAAAAGGGTAAGTTGTCGCGGGGTATGTCTATAAACCTGGCGTCTTCCCACATTTCTCCGTAGAAGCAGCATTATCCTTGTGTGTGTTAGCTAAAAATATAGCTTTTGGCTATATACTCTTCATAGCTGACATAACATGAGCTCTGCTCTTCTTCCTAGATATTTCATCATCAAACTTGATAGTTTACCCCTGACATTAGCGAAGAATCTTTGAGGGCAAGAGTATAGCAATGTTCGATGATGGATAATCTTGCAGCAAGAGCAGAAGGCCACCATCTGGTTAACCTTTTACAAAACGTAGTTTGTTAAAATAAGCAGAAAACGCCTATTCCTATTCTTTTGGGATAGATGCAACATTAAAATTACGAAAAAGAAAATTGTTCTACACAATGCTTTTTCTCTCCTGAAATATGCTGACCTTCACGACCTTTATGCTGCAGAGTTTAAGTACGGTAGTACTTAGTATATTATAGGGATGGGCATGGTACCTAGCATCATAGATGTATTTATAATCGGCATTGAACACCAACTGCTAAAACTGGATACAAATGGCCCTGATGGCATTTCTGCTAGTATTCTCAGAAACTGAAAAAGTATATATACCACCTTTATTTTACCATAGCGTGTCGTATGCTCTCTCCAAGTATCATGCAAAACACCACGTTTTACTGAAATCAGTCTATATTATTATGAGGTCGGTCTTTTTTGTAGCTAATGAGGTCGGTCAATTTTTTTTTATTGAGGTCAGTCTGTTTTGTTATGAGAGCAATCTAATTCCGCTCCGACTAGGGTGCTCCGTCCGTTTGTCGACAGGGCGGCCAACTTTATTACACCTCTTCATATGCGCAAGATGAACATGTGGTGTCCAATTGTCCGATGCAGGTAGTCTCGTTCCCAGACCCAACACACTCATCATGTGGAAAAGGGGTCTGGTAACTATTCTCGGTCAGGGAGTGTCCCCCCTGATTCTTGGTCGACCACAACGAGATATCCAATCAGATTGCCGAACGGCCAATCAACGTCACGTGTATCCGTAGTCCGCGGACTTTGGTAGGCGGGGACCCATATCCTGGACGAGTGGTCAACACTACGGATATGACGTCTTTCGGACCAGGAATAGCTCCCAGACACTCCTTTCCCCTGTGGGTGGAGCAGCTGGGTACGAGACTACGATGGAGTCAGGTTGAAGAGAACTTTAGAAATCTAAATCCGACTCAACAATTAAGACCGCTTTCATGGTAAAATAGACCGACCTCATAATGAAAAGACCGACCTGAATTTAAAAAAATAGACCGACCTCATTATGAAATAGGCCGACTTCATGATGAATAGACCGACCTCACGATGAATGTAGCGACCGCACGTAATCCAAAACGCATGCAAACTAATATTTACAGAGCTCACCCAAAACATTGTGTTGCAGGTTCCTCGCTAGCAACAAAAGGGGGGAGATAATAAACTCTGGCTAATTAATTTAGAGGAGAAACAATTTTGGGATTTTATTTTTAAAAAGAAGGGAGACAAGATTGGGATGATATATTATGGAGCATGGTTTATGAATAGATTGTGAGCACGCTAATAGCTCCAATCCTATCACACATGACGATCTTTCAGCTAGAGCTAAAGGTAAAAAAAGTTGTCAAGTGTCATTCTATATACCGTGTAACCACCACCATTAAAGTGTCCAAAAGAGTCCTAGGGCTAATCTGGGACCACAGGCTACGAGGTGGACAAAAGCGATAATTAAAAGAGTTCACTAGCAGTCACACTACGCTCGCGTTTTTAAGATCTCCTACACTGTCACTCCACCATTGAACCAAATGAGTTAGCTCTATCATAGTCACTTTTTTTTTAGCTTTGTACGTTGTATTGGAGAAGGCTCACAGTGTCCAACGGGAATGTAGCTGGGGTGTTGAACACACTAGTAAACTACTGAAGGGTCTTATGAGGGAAAAAGTATACTGTCGACGGCCGAACCCCCGTACGCCAGGCCGGTGGCGCGCCGGATAGCAAGCAACTGGACCATGCTGTGTTGACTGCGTGGGGAAGAGCGTTGATCGATAATGGCGCAGGTAGCCAGGTCTGCCGCATGAGTGTTTGCTACAGGTATGGAGTTGCCAGTTTCTGTTGCGATTGAAAGCTCGAGGAGTTCCGTCGTAAACGGTCGGGCCGGGAGGGTGGGCTGGGCCGGGGTTAATGGCAGACATCGGGACGTCGCCGCCGCCGGAATGAGCTGAGGTGTTTGCAAGGCAGAGGTCTTTTTGCTATATTATAATGGAGAGAGCTCGAACAAAGAATTATGGATTAGCTAGCTATGGAAGGCAATAGTTATGCTAAGCACACTGAAAGCGCTCAAGAGTGCGCGTAGCGTGAAACTCTCTTTCTGGGTGCCCATAAGCATTGCATAATTATAATACTTTTCTTTGTTTCTGCATAATTATGGCAGACCGAGACTGACCCAGCAACAAGTTAGGTATTTCGGTAAGGTTCATTATGACCACTGGTGACCACTATATAGCAGTAGTCAGACCTCCCTCTTCTACAGTTAGGGTTGGCTGTAAAATATTAAGACACTCCAACCTGATTACAGCCAACCCTTACTGTATCAAAAGACAATGGCTGGGCATCCACACAGAATGATGTGATCATAGAAATATTTACAAAAAACATCTTTAAAATAAATGAATTGGACTCCCTAGTACATTAATTGAGTGTTCAGGTGAGTTTTGACTGAAGTGGCAGTTGCAAAGCTCTGAAATGCTGCTCTTTCTCCACTGGTACACTCCCTAGTGTGAAGCCTATCTTGTAGCGGGCACTCCCTCTGTTGAAAAATAATTATTCAGAAGTGATGACATTGGCTACATAACTATGCTATTTCATTGCTGATATACCATTATACAAAACAACCATTATGGCATGTGTACAAGTAGGTTATCAAACGAAATGCAAGCGTTATAATCCCCCAATAAAAGCAAACAAACAAAAGTACCATAATAATATATCGAAAGAGGACAATAATACTCTGGAGTACACTCCATTGCAACTCACAGGAGATGAAAATGAAAGCAAGGACGGTTGTTTCATGCTTGGTAGGCTCCTCTTCCTCTGAGCTACCCTTTCACTTCTTCTCACTGCTGGAGATAGCATCTCACGCTCAGTCTTGGGAGAAGCTGCAAGTTTAGATGACGGCGTTTCATAGACTAAGGTTCCACAACTCGCTGTAGGAGTTGGGGAGAAGATAAATGCTGTAGGAATAGAAAGAGACGGTGAGAAAGGTGGAGAATGAGTTTTGCTGTGGGTATAAAAGGATGGGGAAGGGCGGAGACGTTTCTCTGGGATGAGTAACTCCTTCATTTCAATGGCAGGGACATTGAATTCTGGATCAGAGTTCTCCAGATTGTCTCTCTTTCTCTTCCTGGATGACAAACTGACTGAGTGGCATTCACTGTCACCATCCAAACGAATCTCATTTTTCCTCCTGGTAGGTGTTTCAAATAGATTAGAGGTAGCTTGAACCGTTGTGTCACGGGTGGCAGGTACATTTCGTGAAGAACAGGGGTTAGAGCAGTGATGATCCGACCTAAAAGTGACCGAGAAACTGGTGTTGATGCCACACCTGTGAAATAAAGACATTCTTAAGTTTACATTTTGCTTACGTGCTATCCTTATTGTGGTTTTTGCTGTGTACAAAGTACTCCAGAGCTAACCCTTCATTTGAACACCTGAACACTATGCCAGGTACACTAGGGTGGGTTTGGGTGCAAAGTTAACCCCTGTCTACTTATAAAAGCCTTTGGTTCACTTAGTTTAAAATAGCATTTAGAAAACTGGGGATGTGGTAAAGAGAAAGGCAAAGAAAAGCTAGAAGAAAAAATTAGCAGCCACAGTGCATGTACACAAATAGATAGGACAAAGATACTCCACACAAGGGGATTCAGCATTTCATATTAGCCCTACCCCTTACTGCTATATAGTTTAATGTACATCGCTATATACAATGCAGATTCTGGGCACAAAAATGGAAAATTGAAGTACAAAAAAGCGGGGTGTGGGAAAAATGGACAGGCACATCAATTGCCCACTACATAACTTCTTTATTAGTAAAGCAGATCTTACTTGAAGCTGTCCTACGCTTCTTTGGTGTTTTGAAGTCGGTTCCAGTAGGCACTGTTGCTGGATTATCACGTAGGAGAATGCTCCTATATCGCTCCAGCTCCACACACGTCACTGAAGTTCTCCACAGGACAGGAATAAGGACTTGATGGGATGCCCTGTTTTATTAGATACATCCGCCTGTCGTGTACAGTGAATTTAGCCACTTACAGTCTAGATGGTAATTTCTGAATGAATGGAAGGATAGCCTCAATCCGATCCATGGCCAGTAACTCAGCTAACAATAATGATTGGAATAGCATAATTATTATAGAATGAAATCAAATACCTGGAGACTTGAAAACAGTCAGCAGGATTCATTAAAAAAAATACAATCTTTGTGCTTGCATCAGATTACAGAATTTTTCTCTGTGGTGTGTGTGTGTAGGCCCACTTCATTCACGGTGTAATTACATGTCGCCCATAAACTGACTGGAAAAAGTACGATCTTTACATTCTACTCCTCTCAGAACAAACGCAACTGCTGGCTTGATATATTTTCATGAGGACTATGGCGTGTAAACAATGTCAAAAACAGTACGCATGCGCGTTTGATGAGGAGGTCAGTCCATTTCACTAAGAGGTTGGTTGCGACGAGCAGACCCACTCCTACAAGAAGGAAGTTGCTTAGCTCGCGGCAGATAAGCACAGAGGTCGAGGACTGATGGCAAGTGTAGCAATCACGTGCCTGTGCCCAGTCCGCCACCGCTGCCACCATTCTTACCCTCGATGTTGGCGGCCATGTCTTTGTAAAGTAGACTGACCTCAAGTGGACTGACCTCCTAGTAAAGCGGACCTCTCCCTAAAGTTTACTGACCTCTAATAGTAGAGTGGACAGACCTCCTCATCCAAAGCACGTACGTATATACTATATATATTTGACACTGATTATATGCCATAGAGGAGAGGCTGGCCTGCAAGTTGGTCGAGTTCGTCAATAGAAAATATTGGCTCCAGCTGAGTGTGTGCATTAGCTACACTTCCTTGTGTCTGCACACGGACTTCCATTGGAATGAGGCTGCTCGCAGCTATGAACCTATTTCTACAGTCTGTTAATAGGTGGGGCTTAATTTTGTGTTTTACTCTACCCGGTGTTCTGCGGGGCTATCCATAATTTCATGTTATTTATAATGAGACTTGACTATTTTTCTTATTTACCATCAGCTCCTATCGAAGGGATCAAAAAGTTGACTTTTAGGGCCGGCTTTAAAAAGGTGGCCCACTCTATTTTACAACTACGTATAAGACATACCTGAACACACTTCCAGTATTGCTAATGCTCCACAAAAGAGACGTTGATATCCTGCACAGACATTCAAGTAGTGCACGGCATTGTAGAACACTAAACACCAAGGGTTAGCCACCTTCCAAAAAGATCAGGTCACAGATGGCGAGGACTGTGTCCCAGCATGGTAGAGTGGTGAAGAGACACATAAACCACGATGTGATGTACATGAGTGGATGGATGGAGAGTGAGTCCTAATGTATGTGTGCACGATACAAAGCATGTGTAGCAAACTGAACTATCATGCACTACATCATGCTCACTGAACTACCAACCACAAATGCGCTGATCTCATTCACCCTCACTATCATATTCTGTTGCATCTGGGCCATCCGTCTGATCATATCGCTCAAAGACGAGAGTGATGCCACCACAAGTGTCAGCAAACAAAGTACATCACGACGGTAGCAAGGCAAGGCAAAAAGTTACAACACCCAGGAAGCTTTACTTTCCCGGCTCTAGGAGGGATTCGAACGCCCCTCTCTCCCAACAACCAGACGAAATTCCGATTGGAGGGTAGGAGCAGTAGACCGTTTTGCAGGCCCCCTCTCTCGACCCCTTCTCTTTCCAACCCCGGGACTTCTTGCTATTCTTCCCCTCTCCTCCCCTCTGCATGCAACCCCCCCCCCTCGCCTTTCCTCTTTTCTTC
>CASHTH010000980.1:0-27147 GCA_030341885.1 Geodia barretti | reverse complement strand
GGATTAGGGGTAAAGGTTAACTCAACAAAGAACCCCAAGGCGTGCAAGGACAGTGAAGTAGTTAATCCTTCACCCTCGCTTTATAAACTAGACACAGCACAAGCTAAATTTATACTATGTTTTAACTGTACATATGTTACGATAGTACATTGGTTCAAGTTGCGTTATTTAAAGGGGGGGTTTTCACTTTATGTATGATTCCCAGTACGATGATTATGTGGGCAACGTATTATATCAAGAGCAAGGAAGCGGTTAGAGAGCCCATTTCTACGAGGCATCCAATTTGTTTAACGGTTTACATGCCAACAGCGTTACCAGCAGCTATACAGGTAGAGATGGAGTAGATGAGGACTTTCAGAATAGCCGTTATAGCGTTCAAACCAGCGAGACGCCGAATGCCTGAGGCAGAGGACGTCTCGAGTAGATGAGGGAATTTGAAATCCTCATTGTCGCCCTCACCTCTATCTATCGTTCTCTATAGTTCCCTGACGGCCGCCGAGCCGGCGCCGGGGAAAGACGGCTGCGTCGGCCGCGCAAGACACCCACAGCGCGCTCTCCTATTGTTCGTTCTTCCACTTTCTCACACTTTTTCACATTTGTTGTCACGCACAGGAAAAATATACTGGCGCGTTTGCGTAGCGAATAACTATGAGCAAATTGGGCGCAGGAGCGGCCTGAGACCACACACCAAACCGTATATATAGACTGCCACACAAAAGCTTAGACGTTCGCTCACTCTTTTTCTGTATGTTTGGTAGTTTAGGTGTTTTGTTTCTGGTTTGTAATCATGTATATGCCTGTACCATTCTCACACTTGCAATTTGGATTGACCTTCCCCATAATGTGGCTTAATGCGCATTGGAATGTGCCTCACTTGACACACTAGAGGCTCAAATCAGGTCATCTAGTTGCGATACACACACACTGATCCTGACTGTGTGATACATGTATCATGGACAATACAATAGATCAATGAAGTTCCAAGGCCAGGCTTACACTGGTGGTCTTTACCATGTAGTCCATGGTGTGGTTGCGGACCACTGAGTGCATGTCCTGGTCACCATACACCTGGTCAGCTGGACAACACAAGAAAAGGATCTACTAGACTGAACAGAGCACGTTTCTGGCAAGCGATGCATGCACATGTCAAGGTGGATAGTCAGTTGGTCTTTACTATAATGACAGCACACAATTAAGATGACTAGGTAATAGGCTTGCAAATAGACTGTACATAATAATATCCTTTCCAAGTATATTATTATGCAGACGTCTTTACAGACTCAATTTTTCTAATACGTGTTCACAGAGAACAAAATGTTAGAGGATATCAACATTATTCTCAGTCAAAGGCAGTAAGAGTGAGTGGGGGTTGACTGACCGACAGCTCTAAAGAGACAGGCTCCGTCAGGTTTCATTCTGTGGATGACCATTCCCCGACTCTTCTTCAGAGCCTGCTCAAACTGCCTCTCCAACTGCAGTTATAGACATTATACACAGTGTGTATATACTGTATGATAATTATACATATAGATGATGAAGAAATTGTGAATTTTAGATCCGGATAAATAGTCAAAGTTTTGAGCATTGATTTAACTACATACAGTCTAAAACGGGTAATAATATTGCTCATGGCATCAAAATCTTGTTGACAGTGAAAATGTAATTTCCAAGGAGGCGTACACTTGAGCTCCCAGATGGACGCCGTTCTTTGCATCTTTATTAAGTCACCCAAAAATCATTTCGTCTCCCATACCCCCTGAAAGAAACCAGGCCCTGTGCTAATCTCCCACGGCATATATACTATCATGTGTAACAAGCAAATCGTCACGAGAAGCCCATAGTGCAATAATCTCAACCAAGTGCGTCCTTCTCTTGGCAGGTGTACACAGCGTGTGTGAGGTTCACCTCTAGATCAAAGAAAGGAGCGTGGGTTGCCTCATACTCCTCGGCACTGTTGTAGCCACTGTAGTAGGGGGGAGTGCCAGGTTCACTGTCCCCACCGCGGTCCCTGGTGGGCGGAGGAGGACCACCCGAGGGAGGGGAGGGGTGGGAGGAGAGGGGGAGGGTGGTGAGGTGGGTGCTTGGAGAGGACGGGGAGCTCCGGGGACGATTCTCCGCTACTGCTGTACTCATAGTGCCTGGAGTGGAGCAAGTGAGAAGAGAGAGAGAGAGAGAGAGAGAGAGAGAGAGAGAGACTGGGTGAGGAAGAAATACAGGAGTACAGCGAGTTGTTGATAGAAAAGATCTGTTCCCATGGGGCAAAGTACAGAAGTTGAAGTTTGATAGCGAAAAGTGCACCACGGAGAACAAAAAAGTTTAGAGCTACAAATGTTCACGTTTTTTCCAGATGAATAGGTGTCTGGGTAAATTGTTTCCATGAACTGTTGATTCAGGAAAATGTGGCACTTACAAGGTGGTACACAGGTGTGTGGTCATTAGGATGACAAGAATGTGTTGTACATGTGACTGTGGCCAACATTTTATTCCAGACTAGTAAACCTCTTTGCAACAATCCAAACACCATGCCATCACCAGAGAAAGACTCTGCAATTTCTCGCCATAACACTTGGCCAACTCATAGGTCTTGTGTCACCATTCTAATTCGCAACAGGTTTGGTAGCTACAGGTTTCCAGCAATACATGTAGATATATCACCCAAGGATTACAGTATATACCTGGGATAGTAGCCATCGGAGGACGGTAGGAAAGGGCCTCCTCCTGTATCAGGGGAGCGGGAAGGCCCGCCAGGCGCCAGGGGAGGTCGAGTCGGAGGACTCGGGCTGGCCTCCCCTGACCCTTCACTGTCACTATCGCTCTCCTCCCCTTCCTTCTTCTTAGGTAGGATAGTCATGGCGTCCTCTGGGCCACTGGCAGCGAGGAACTCTGTTCACTACTCCACAAACACCCAGCAAGAGCTCGCGCTCCACGTCTATTTGACGACTACTCTATCTAATGCACCCCACACGCTTTTTCTTCTTTGAGCGGGTAGGTAGTTTTCTCAGTGTTCTTCGGGGCTTCTTGACAAATACCCCGTAAAGATAAGGCGTGAACCCAATACAGGAACAAGGAAGGGGGCTAGATAGAGGGGGAAAGAGAGACTATCGTTTGGCGTCCAGCCGCGTTGTCCACGTTGTTCACCTATTATCCGGAGTGAAAAGAGGAGGGATTGGTAATATCGTACGCCTACTGGTGAATGAAAGAGACCTCTCTGTGTAAAATGATCTCTTCACAGGCGAGCTCACAGGTCGGTTGACAGAGGGGGGAGACGCGCGCGTTGTCAGCAGCTTTCTGATGATGAAATCAGCCACGCCCCATGGAGAGAGTGTGCTCGATCACGCACGCGTACACTGCAAAGAAATGGCTGCCCAACGAGTAGCTTTGGTGAGTGCAGTTCAGTCCGTTCAGTTCACCATAAGTGCAGCACCTTTAGTGATTTTTACTCCACACTCCCGCTCACTCAGGTGACGGGTGCAAACCAGGGAATCGGTCTCGAGATTGTGCGTCAGCTGTGCAAAAAATTCGACGGGAAAGTGGTACTCTCAGGTGAGTCTCTATTAGCTATGTCACCGAGCCAACTAGACACGGCTTTGAGAGCGACTAGCTCGTGAGACTACATATGCAAACATCGATGAGGCCGAGAGGCAAAGACAAAAATTTATAGATACCATCTATTAGCACACAAGCTCTGCTTGTCTGTCTGTGTGCCACTAGCTATTACTTCTGTCTGAAGGGGCATGGAGTTTGTGTTGACTCCATGCAGCTAGGGATCCTGGTCGTGGAAGAGATGCGGTGAAGCAACTGGAGGGAGAAGGTCTCCACCCAGAGCTCCTGGTCCTCGATGTCTCCAGCGAGCAGAGTGTGGCCGCCGCCAAGCAGTCTCTACAGGAGACCCACAACAGACTAGATGTCCTCATTAATAACGCTGCTATCTTCCTATCTGTAAGAATGAGGCATTGTGTGGGCTCAGATGCATTGTGTAGGTTCAGAGCTTGGATAACAGATTTTGGGAGTATACCATGTTTTTGCAGGAACGGGCTGATTACGTGATTGTCGCCTTTTACTCTCGTCCTTACTAGATGATATTATAATTCAGCCACTTGTGTTTCTGTCTTCATGCAGAGTAGCGACGTGTCATTCCCAGAGGCTGTGAGACAGACTATAGCAGTCAACTACTACGGGCTACTGAGAGTCACCAATACCTTCCTACCTCTACTGCAGCCCCATGGAAGGCAAGCCTTCTGTATACGCCCATACAGACATCTACAGATTACTGTATGACGGGCAAGGCTCTATAACTGGTTATTATCTTCAAACATCAATAGCGTGGTAGCTACAGTATTTAGCTCGCAAAGGTGTACTTCAACAATGGTGGAATACCTGTATAATATAGGATCATCTACATGTCTTCTGGTCTTGGGAACATCAAGCACATTGGCCAAAAGTGGAAGGAGGCGGTGTTGAACCCTGACCTCACAGAGGAGGGTCTCACCCAGATCATGGACCAGTTTGTGGAGTGAGTACTCAGTACATTAGCTAATTCTGTGCACTCACAGTTACCTTGCTCAGTGTTCAACCTAGCTCCCTCTATGAATGTCCTAACTGCATGACCCCTACTACGTTTAGTCCTCAAGCGTAAGCTTATATGTATATACATGATCCCATTTTGATAGCTAATGTGTGCTTTATGCCAAATTGAATTGACCCTCTTTATAATTCTGTACGGAGACTTGTACACTAAGCTTTTGATGTCATTTTCCAGGGACGCTCAGAAGGAAGACTACTCTACTAGGGGGTGGCCTATTCACCAGAGCGGAGACAGATGTAAGAGATTAGCACATAGCACCAGTACATTCTGTTTTTATAATGATACCGGGGCTATTCCCGCAGATTACGCTCCCTACAATGTTTCCAAGATTGGAGTCAATCGACTGGCTGAGATACAGGCCAAGACCCTGGGATCTGACCCCAGTCGGCCTGGAGTCCTCGTCAATGCTGTAAGACTATCCTACCCTTGTGAAGTGGTATGATCTCTTTGTGTAACAGGTGTGTCCGGGATGGGTGAGGACAAGGATGGGTGGACCAACTGCTCACAGAAGCATCGAACAAGGTTTGCAATTTCACTTATGGGAGCAATCATAGCACGCAGTCGACACACCGGTGTTTTACAGTTGCACTCTTGTGGCTGCACCCTCCAGTACTATATGCGCTTGTGCACAGAAAATCAGTCGGTTTGTTGGCACCGATCGCATGTAGCGTATGATTAAAGCTCCTCTATATTAAGGGTCATGCATAGTATTACAAGTTGAAGTTCTTCTGATATAACTTGCAGAGTGATATTCCCCACTCATATTCTCCCCAGGGGCAGACACCCCAGTCTACCTGTCTCTCCTACCACCAGGTACCCAGGAGCCTCATGGACTGTTCCTCAGAGACAGACTACCTGTATCGTGGAGGTCTTGAGTTGTCTCGTCTAGACTGTTAAATCTTTTGAGAATTAATAATACATCTCTATCTAAGACTAAGAGCTGTAAAATGTTACATATTATGCTCTGCTGGCTAGAATTATAGTCAACTTGCTCTGATGTAAGGACCCCACTGCGCCATGTTAACATCATCTACCTTGGCGCTAGACCTGCATCGAATGCTGGTTATAGTCACATGTTTGTCGGGTGCAAGTTCAGGGAGTGTTCCAGACTACAGAAACAGATACGAGGTATTATACACCAATGCATAACATAGTACAACGGGGGAGAGCATTCTTCCAAGGTGATGGTAGGTACAATATCTTACCGCTGGGATGATGGTGATTTTCACATATCCTATCACCATTTCTTCCAAATTTAGCTTGATAGGTGATCTGTGTATTTGGCATGTACAGTAAGGTTAAACATAAGGTTTTGAAACAAGACCTTATATCTTGAAACAGACTCTTTTTTCGCTCTCCTCTGTTTTGTTTTTGGCCCATTACCATTTCAATATGTGCCATCAGGGAAACCATGGGGTCATAGGTGATATTAATCCTGAAAAATTTGACGCAAAAATGTCGTAATTATTTATACACTTTAGAGAGGGATACTCACATGAGAGTAGATACGGAGTAGGGCTGGTTAAAAAAGGCTTCAGAAGATAGCTTATTTTTCTCATTCTTTGAAAAAGAAGTAAACTGAACTTCATAGTCACAAAGAGGAGCTGCAATTATGCAATACATCTTTATGCAAGGTGCATGGTGAATGTGTGACAGTATAATATTCTAGCATCATTATCTGGTGTATGTTTATTACCAGCTTTGGCTAGCGAAGCAATTGTCTGAATTATGCAATTTTGTACAGACATGAGTGCGCAAAAATTATGCAGAGCAGTTTAAAGGTCACACTCTATGACTTGCGTTGCATTTATCAATGCTGTTCCTAGAGAGGCAGACAGACATTTTTGTATATTGGAGTATACTGATATTTTACCTATTATTCCTTTCATGAACTTGAATGGAATGTTTTTATCTGAAAACTGCAGGGTTGAAATCCTGTGTGAAGTTAGTGTTGTATATGTACTTGAGTAGTTTCCATCCTTTCGTATTCCCTCAATTGAGTGAATAATTACGTCTACACTCCTGCGTAACACATCACATCAGCAATCAGGTATAATAAGCTATTTATATGTTATACCTTAAAGTGAGGGTAGGGAAGAAAAGTACTTGTTGTCCTCGGCAGTTAAAATAATCACCATTGGAATAATCAAACAGGGTTAACATTGTTTGACCGTCCAACTGAACACGGACTTCATATGTGTACCCCTTTGATTTATCAGAAGCAGGGAGATCAGGATGTACTTCAAAACACAGGAAGTTAAGCAGGTAACTTCTTGGTAAAGATATACTGATTTCACCTTTATACCTACTATCAAATGTAATGTCCTTGGCTTCTCTTGCAAGAAAATTAGTTTGCTCACCTTCATCTATTTATATCATTATTATTAAAAAAAATACGCAAAGAAATGCCTAACTCACAGTAGTATCTGCCTCTTGGACGTGTTCTGGAAAGATCTGCTGTATTTACAACCCTAATACCGTCCAAAATATCTGTCTCGGTAAATAATCCAGTTGGCTCAACTATTGTGAAAATTTCCATCGCTGTGAATCGGCTGAGTCGAATTTGTTCAACTATGCCTGCAATATCTTCTTCTTCGTTGTGTGCCTTCCACTTCAAAACTGCTTGAAGAATGTCATTCTCTGGAGCAACAAATGTATCACGGGAAATGACTTCTTTCAGATAGTCTTTAGGTAGCTCAAGGAATTCCTCTGACTTCAAAATAGCAGAAGTATTTGAGGGATTCTCAATAAAATCAAGGCACTTTTTATCAATATGGTGTGCCGTCAATAATTCATTCCCTTTGCTGAAAACATAAAGCTTGATAACGGTGCCAACATTTATACTGTTTTTCAAATGTTCTCCCAGCTTTGACTTCAGCTCGGTAAAAGACATGCAATCGGCAGCATAAGTAATAGCCAGGATGTCCTGTAGATTATAGACAAGTTTAGCACACTCTAACTACTTCGTTATTATGCCTACTTAGCTACATCCATAATATCACTATAGGGATTGTGTGTTGGGATCTGGAGTTTCATTGCGCTCAAATCTATATTGTTGCCTAGGTGAAGTATTGAACATTCACCATTACAATAGTCAGTACCTATAGCTTGAAAATAGAACTATTGAATAACCAACACCGTTATAGAATCCAAATGGAGTTAAAGAGTTGCACACCAGGCAACAATATAGGGATTGTGTGATGGGATCGGGGGTTTCAGCATGCTAAAATCTGTTCGTTAACCACGCTTCATGTATCCCATCCCTATCTTGTCTCCATTTCTTTTTACCATCCCTATAATGCCTCTTTTTAAACATTCGCGGATTTTTAATTTACTTGTATAGAAGAGGAAAGGCTCTGCATGATGAGAAAGCTCCCAAAAAGAGAGCCAAAGGATTGAGTTTGGTTGTAAATGCAAGCATGCCTTCTGCTACCCTCAATCTGGTCATTGGCAGAAGTTCCATGTGTACAGCTGAAGAGGCATGTGTGCTTAGTATAGCTAGCTGTCAGTACATGTAGGGAACTTTGTACTTACATTTCATCCTTGGGGGTATATAGCTGTTCTAATCGGCTGTGTAAATGACACATAAAACAAAACAGCACTATGAGAAGGCTGAGAATAATAATTATAATCTTACCACCTTATACCGTACTTACATCTAATGGTTCATCAAGTTTCAGGGATTCAATATAGGCATATTGTAGCACTTTCTGAAAGGTAGCTGGGGCTACACTACCATCAGGAAATAATTTAATCTTCTTCTGTGATGCCTCTTTCATCCTCCCATACAACATCCTCTTGAAATAGTCGGATTTGGAGGCCAGCACCATCTTATGGGCAGGAAACTCCCTGCCACCCACCAAGAATACAACATCTGTAAATTCTGGCCTCTTTTTCCAGAGATCAGCAGCCAAATTGGTATGATTATCAGACTCCAGAGTAACTGAGAGTAAGAATAATGCCAAACAGGCATAGATTTGTCCCTGGCTACAAGCAATGCATGCTGCATAAAACCATGTGCTTATAAGTAATTAACTTGGACACTGTTGAGTGTTCACAATTTATGCCACATCTAAAGCTGAAACATACAAGTAGAGCAAGTTATACCTCTGATCCGTTTTGGCTGTGGAGGAAACACGTTTTCCACTGTTGTTGTTTTGAAGCATGAATGAAAGTAGCATTTGAGTCAAAACAACTTACTTGTTTTCTTGTTTGTCCTAACAGTGGCAATGGCACACTGGCATATGTCGTATATACTGAGAAATGCTGACTATAAACCACGTGATGATGTCAAACCAGTGATATGTTATGAATATCTATATTTGCACTCATAATCATGAGTTCGTATGAGATTCACAGTTCATCTTACTCAATAATAGCTTGGGGTAGTAAAGAGTGAAAACGTGTAGTTCAATTTCTGATCAGATGGCTGTAAGGAAGGCTGTTAATCCAGCCATGTCATCCACATCATCTGTAGTAGCACTATATAGATCTGCAGTGAATACTGTAGGCTGCTGGACTTGCTCTGATCTTTCTGAAGTGGATTCTCGTAGGCTACAGAGGTACACGTACAATAATTATGTACATTCATCTCTGCCTCTTTAATCAACTCCCTATCCTTTCCCCAGCATAGGTTTTAACTATTTTGTAGACATATACAAGCGGAAGAAGAGACGAACCAGCTATAATAACTGGAGTTGGAGAATTGAATAGTAATGCTCTCCATCTTCCTGCACTTACCAATCCCTCTTTTGCCTCTATTTATTTCGCTCTCCAATTTCAATCAACCCCCCAGCCACCCCACCTAAAGGTTTCAATGATTTTGCACGAACATCAGTGCGACAAGAGACAACAAACCATCCGTTATATTTTGAGTATCATTGGAGTATGGAATGGTAATGCACTCCATCTTCCTGCACCTATCTACCGCTACCAATTTCTTTCGCCTCTATTTCGCTCTCCTTTTCCAATCAACCCCAACCTATAATAAAAGTTTCAACGATTTTGCAATTTTTGTAGGAACATCAGTGCAACAAGTGACAAGCAAATCATCCGTTATAATGTTGACTATCACTGGAGTATGGAATAGTAATTAACTCTTTTTTTCCTGCACCTATTCATATCTAGCTTCACATATCTATCTTTGCACTGTAGCCAACCCCCCAACCTCTAATAAAAGGGTCAATGATTTTGCATTTATTTTAGAAACATCAGCGGAACAAGAGACAGGCCAACCATCTGTAATATTTTGGCTATCGTTGGAGTATGGAACAGTAATACTTCTGCATTTCCTGCACCTATTCTTAGTTAGCTTCACCTATCTCTCTCTTTCGCCTCTATTGCGCCATCCCTCAGCCAATCAACCCCCAACCTCAACAATTCAGTGTTTTTTGTAGGAACATTAATTAGTGTAAGAAGAGACATCCGCACTGTCATTAGTCTATTGTTGAGTATAGAATGGGAACGTAATGCTGTGTTATCTGCTTCGCCACTCCCAGACTGAATGTCACTTATAAACTTTTGAGGCTAGGAAACCACAGAAAAAGGTGAGAGCCAGCTTCGACTTTTGCCCGGTCGATCAAAGTTACCACATACCACGTGGTCTTGTCTCATCATGCTGTTAATACGCATGCGCAGATCAAACGGGACTAATGGAGCGTTTTCCGCGGCTGCGCGCGCGCGCGTGGCCGGCCGTGGTTGTTGCGCGGTCGCCGCGCCGCCGGTTTACGCGTGCGCATCGCGCGGGGTTGGCGGGCCGCTAAAAAGGGAGGGTCGTCCAGCAGCAGGGCAGTAAAGTTACTCAGTCGCCTGCTAGCTGCTGAGCTCCTCTGTTGGGAGGGCGTTGGCTTACCTTGTTCGTAGTACGTTGGTTGGTTTACCTTGTTCGTAGTATTGAGCCGAGACTATGCTGGTGAGTCCAGACTTGTGCTAAACTTCATCGTGCAGTAGGCAGTAAGTTCCTTTTCCTAGTGTACTAGTCGTTGCGCTAGCTAGGCATGCGCATGGCAAAGGAGAACGCTGCGAAGTGTAGCCCCTGAGAACGTTACTCGCCGTTTTTTTCCTGCATGTTCTGCTCCAGTCGCCCTTTCTTACATCAGGGTGCTGCATGGCTTAGTTTTGGGGGGGTGTGGTGTTTCTGTACATTTCACTTCCATTTGCACATTGCATCTCTATTTGCTGGCACGTGCAAGCCATTAGTGCTAGTGTACTTCTGTGTGCATTTCACGATCTTTCCTTCTTTAGCAAGAACATCTTGGATTTATGTGTGTTTCTTGTGCAAGTTTGGAGGGGAATTTCCTGGTGGTATATACCAGCTTTAGTCTAGGGGGGGCATCCTGTGTTGTTTAGTGGCAGCAGGAGCCAGCAGCAACTTTGTCTCAGGTGGTCCTTTGTTGTGCCCCCATTATTGGAGCGCTAAATACTGAATGCGGGCATTGTTGTGTGTCTGTGTGTGTCATTTGTTGCCTCAGTGTGCTAATGTTTAGATCCTAATTGTGATACCTTATCTGTTGCACTAATGTGTCTGTGTTTTCAAGTTTTCACCTTGTTTATGCTCCCTCTCTCCCTCTTCTCCCTCCCTCCTCCCCCATCTTCTCCCCACCCATCTCCTGCAGACAACTGTAGTATTCAGGACCAGTGGAGAGTATTATGATGCTGACGCAGCGTATTAGTGCCCTAGCTCACGACCTGGCACGGCAGTGCCACGTGGGAACAGGAGGAGGGGGAGGAGGCAGTGGTGGTCAGTCTCATCACTCTGAGGAGAAGACTAGTGGTAGCAGTGGGAAGACAACCAGGGACGGCTCCCATCGCTACAGTATAGCTCGCAGACGTAAGTATGTGTGTGTTTGAGCGTTTACCATTGTATGCTTGCTTCATGAGAGATAGTCAAAACAGCTAGGGCAACGCAAAAGCAAACAATTGAACGACACATAGGACAAGCTGTCGTGGGTTGTAATTGTTGTGTGCTCGCGTAATTGTGTCTAAAGTGGCCTGATGGTGGTGCCACGACAAGTTATGGACATAGTAATACGGGTATGCACAGACGTTTTTGGATACTTGTAAGGGTTTTAGATTGTATTTTACATGCGTTGGCTTGTTCAGCCACTGGGGTTTATATACAGATAGAGTCATGGTTACTATCACACACTGTAGGAAGCACTGCACTCTTAGGAGATGATGGCTGCCGAGTATATAGTAAAGTGCATGAGTTTTAGCATTTAACTCGGATACTTACAGGTACGTATATATCTTTCTTCACCAGTTTAATGTTTCATATACAGTGTTTCAGCCCTGTTACAGTGTGTGTCACGAGGTTTTGTACCAGAGTTTTGTGTTCTATGGCTCAGCTCTTGCAGCTATGTATACACATACATCATGTGTAATATAACAGTACTATAGTCTTTCTGTCTGTCACACCTGACAACAAATTGAGTCATCTGCCAGGGACAGCCTTGCCTGTTGAGGCGCAACAATACTTTGACACTGGCCTACATATGTTTGCTTTACGTTTCTATTGTTGGTGGCCAGTTGGCAGCTAATTGTCGATACAGCTGTAGTGTGTGCGTGTGAAGAGAAGCTGCAAACTGATACGTGTATTCCCACACAGTACAAATTCAGCACCACTGTACACATACTGTATGATGTACACGTACATAAGCAATCCAATTCTTCCCTGCTGAATTGAAGGGGCAGCGTCCACGTTCATCGATTATTATGTTTCTTGAAGCAATCGGGCTGTGTCAACGTCCATCACGATACTGAAGTAGTCCAATTCTGAATTTAAAGGGGAAGCATTTTGAAGAAATTCATTCCTGTGTGCTGCAGTGTCGATTAGCTCTTTCCCAATGTGTGTCTGCTGCAGGTCGTACTCATTCCAGTGCCATCATGGAACGGAAACTGCTGGACTACTACGAGCTGGGAGACGTGATTGGAGAGGGAGGGTTTGGGTCTGTATCTGCAGGCACCTGCAGACATAACGGAGACACAGTGAGTTTCAAATGCCATTGAGCATTTCGTGTTGACAAGTGTCTACTGGTGCATGAAGCTCACACATTGTAAGGTTATTCAGTATAATTATAGTCCTTCCTGACCATCAATGCATGGTTCATGCGTTTTAAGGGCCCGATTTTTTTTCGTGGTCTATTTAAATTTTTGAGAGATCCCAGTAAACAGTAGTATGTAGGTGCATAATACATACCCACTGGTTTGTACACTTTTGCATTATCTTGCGACTATGACTGCGTGTGTGTACTTGCATTGTATAATGTGTACATGTACAACTGAAAGTGACTTCCGTCCTTCTCTTGTGTTACAGGTGGCAATCAAGATCATACCCAAGTCCAAAGTGTTCTCCTGGTCCAAGGTTTGTTCATCATCAGAGTGTCGTGACACAATTGCACGTAATGTTTGCGTTGGTGTATGGGGGTGCTAGAGCTAATGAGGTGTATGGGGGGTGCTATATAGAGCTATTGAGGTAATTAATCACCATATCCTCCAGCTTTACATAGCTCTATCTGGTTTTGTTCCGTGCAAATTATCTTCTGCAGTTAGTCTCCGATTATTGCCTTTTACATGTCATGGAGTTACTGCACTTTTGGTGTCCATTTCGCTGTGCCCTGTCTGTTGGGCTGACCTTGGCAACTCAGTGTAGGAAGAGCAATTTGCCTGGAGAGCATGAGAGAACCACACCCACTAGATTTGTAGTAGTACATGGCTTTGCATCAAACCTTCCCGTCTTACATACACATGCACCCTGTGATCACCTGTGCATCTGGTGTTATGTGTACAAACAGTGAATCTTTGAAAATGAGCTTTCCCTGTTGGTTGGTATTCAAGTGTAACCAACTTCAGTGCTTGTATGGAGCATTAGCACACCATGCGGTTAGTAATAATATAGTCCCTTTGAACTAAACTCAGGCATTCTGACACATGTACGTACATACACACACAATGCCACAAACTAGTTAGTGCGTGCATGGAGCTTGAGCAGTTAGGGTGTAGTTTTCTGTTGTGTAAAATGCACTCTACACTATTGGGTTAGCTAGCCCATGGTGTAAAGAGGGCTTCCCTGTAGACTAAATTTGCTACCAAGCTGCAGTACACCTGTAGCCTCAGGTGTAGTAAAGTGATGTGGGTGGGCAATCCAGTGGAACTATATAGTCTATCAACTGGTGTGGGGGATGTCTACTGCTCATTGTCCTGCCCTTAGAGTCTGTGCCCAAGCTGTGGGCTGTGGAGGCTTTACTGAGGCTATAGTAACAGTTCCCACACAACTCAATAATAAATCTGGCTGTAAATGAATAGAGTACAGTGTGTAAATAAATACCTAGTACTGTGTGTCAGTGTATGTATACAATGCTCCTTGCCCTGCACAACCATTCATATAGGCTGGCAGGTGAGATGTGGTAATTTGTAAGAGTAGGCTTTACACCTAGCAATAGATCCAAGACTGCCTTTATGCTGGGAGTGATACGCGACACTTGAGACTACAATACTGGACATGGCCAGCTTCCAACGTTCCTTGTGTGTGTTTTGTGCATGTAAAAGTTGTGCGAGCGTGGTTCTTGTTTGGCTGTGCATCTGTGAATGTGTCAAGTGACAAGGGTTTTGAAGAAACGCCCGTACGTTTGCCTCCTTTCCCAGTGTATGCAGTACTCCTACAACAATGTACTGATCAATGGAGGAGCGTCAATCACCCTTGTGCAGTACAGCTTTGACGCACATTAGACACATGTTGACTGGCAGAGCTGTGATCAGGACGGTTGATGCCCAGCCTATTTTCCAGCGTGTATGCCTGCACATACTGATCTATAGCGTCATGGGAAGGAGTGTCAGAAGCTTGTTTGGTGTTTGGTGACATTATAAGGCTATATTATACCACTGTTTTCAGCAATAGGTGGAACTATAACTGTGTGTTACTTACTGCTGTGCTTCAGCTACCTGTATATAGCTGTTGTTTGTCGGTTTGTGTGGTTACTAATTTTCATTTCAGTGACCACACACTACCATTAGTGTATAGTTCATTTATGATAATGTATACTATATTATAGTGTACATAGTACTCTTTTGCTATGCTTGCCACACTCGTGTTATTTTGATTTACCCTGCATTCCATGCATTTCTTTCACCTGCCGCAACCCACAAGGGAGAAAGAGGGAGGTCAAATGTTTAGCTATGATATCACTACCTCCGTCCACATTGCCCTGTACACAGTACGTGAATAACAGTATAGGCTCTTTACAGGTACTGGCCTTACTTACTGACAGTGTCCATACAGAATAAAGCTACACTGACTTCTGCCCACAATAGGTGAATATCAAAAGATAAGGCATGTGTAGATCAGTACTAGTGTAGGCTGCATACTTCTTACTGTTTACATACATTGATGGGTGTGTGCAAACTGTGCCTGTGGTGATTGGGAAACTCCTGTACTCAATATGGCGTGATAGTGGGTGAGAGATTAGGGAGGGAGGCTATATCGTGATTTAATGCCGCCTGCTTTATTGACCGTGTAGAGTGGGCACTAGACTCATTTGTTGCATATCCACCTTCAATTGAAATTGCATTTGGTGGCTCAAAGTAAAGAGCAGGTGGGCCTTACATTACCAAAGATATGCAATCTCGAAGACCAGCTACACTTTAGTACAACTCTCAACAAGACTCATGTGTGTAAATGGATGGACCATGTCTCTGTCTGTAGTAGACTAGGAGGCTACACATTATACACACTCTGTATATACACGACTCTACAAGACTGTACTGTGATGGCCGATCGTGTATGCTGCTTGGATGTTGTGTGACTATGGCCCTAGCATGTCCGACGGTGTACCTGCCCCATGTGTCCGCTGTCTGTCTGTCTGTCTGTCTGTCTATGGAAGACTAGGAGACTACAACGTTTGTGTGCAAGAGATGCATGTCCCTCAGGGTTGCATCTACATACATACAACTTATGTAGAGATATCCTATTACTAAGTACGGTAGCACTTCCATGTACATAGGACTGCAGTATACGCTGGTAATGTGTATGTATGTATGCAGCATCACGTTCATTGGAACGCATGTATATACAGCATACATATTCCAGCCTCACTCGCTTTCTACAGCCATGTTCTGTCAGGTAACGGTCTAGCTGCACATAAGTGTGGTTGAATCATTGTGGCTCAGTATTGCTCAAACGTTGAGAAAAAGTTTCCCTCTAGAAGAGGCTATTGCAGTAGGCATTGCCACACTGTTTCCCAACAGATTTCCCCCCAATTTCCCGGTATTATACCCTATTTTCTGAAAGGCATTGCAAATATGATAATTTGCAAGTTGGGTGTAGCTCCCTTTGAAATCCGCCTTTGACACATGTTTCCGAACACGGAGCATTATTGAGATGTCACTGGTATTCTTTGAAGTCACACGCTTTCCATTCTCGTCTGCAGTTTTGTTTTTCATGTGGAGACACTATAGTTTGGGGCGTTTTTCAGCCGGGAACAGTTGTAGATGAGTGTGCTTCGAGCAAGAGCTCTCGGTAGATGTTTGTTTCTACTATGTGTATTACAAAATGAAGGGGAAGCTTGGTTTTTTGGGACCTCTTGGTGTACATTTTCATGTTCATCTATCTGATCTGTTGATATCCGTGATAGAGTATTGTCGTGAAAGTGAAAGGGAGTCCTACATTTTTTGGGCTTCTTGGTGTGTGGGTGACTTATATACACATCTCTGCTTCCTTCATTGGAAGCTTGATATCATCCATCACCTTACTCTATGTGGGAGTGTCTCATAATTATGCTACACTATTAGGTGGGTGTCTCTGTTCTCTTGCTGTAGTAGTGACAGGATTGTAGGCTGGACCTGTGTCCTGTGTTATGTGATATCATTTCCCAGTACTGTGGACCATTCTAAAGTAATGGAACGAAGACAAGCTGCTTACCTTTAACGATTATTAGCAAACTTACTGTGTGTAATGACAGGTTTTTAGGCTGGACCTGTGTCCTGTGCGAAGTGTCATCATTTCCCCTCAGGACTTCACTACAACTAGGGTTGCTAGTGAGAGATATGTCATTACCCATCGGACATAGTGGACACTGCCAGTGTTAACAAATTCACTACCACTTGAGAGAGAGAGAGAGCGTTATGTGTGGGTTGCTATTGGTGGTGGGTGTGTAGTGTAGGGCACAGGGGTTGAGGTCCAACCGCTAATGAAGCATGTGTCAAGTGGTGGTAGTGGACCGTAGAAAATGTCTCAGTGTGTGACTGTGTGTGTGTGACTGTGTGTGTGGTGTGGTGATGTGCTGTCTGTGGTTGATGTGGTGTGACGTGTGGGAACCAAACTGCGTTGGTGTAACACTGTATTCTTGTGTATACTTGGTTATTTGTCTGGAGTGGTCTCTTGACCTGCTCCCTACGCAGTCTAAAGGGTGTCTGTCTACACCTTAACTTACTGCACCACCTCCCACTTCCCCAGTAGAACTAGAACTCTCATGAGGCGGGGACTGTTGGGTCCTCCAACGTGCACAAAGCATAGCTACATGATTGCAGAAACGTTTGTTTAAAAACGTAACTCACATGCTCTTCCTCCTCCTCCTCCTCCTCCTCCTCCTCCTCTTCCTCCTCCTCCTCCTCCTTCTCCTCCAGATTGGGCAACAGGTGGTCCCGAAGGAGGTGGCCCTTCTCAACCGTCTGAAGCACAAGTACGTCATCAAGATGTTGGACCATTTCGAGGACCACGACAATTTCTACATTGTCATGGAGAGACCCGAGAAGTACATCGATCTCTTTGACTACATCTCGGGGAAGAGGATCATGAGTGAGCGCTCGGCTCGCTTCCTATTCCGTCAGGTGAGACAGTGTTTTGTGCCTTCTCGTCGCCGTGTACCGTTGGATATGAAATATCTACACATTAGTATTGAAAGGGTGATGTCAACAATGGGTCAACCCGCATGGTTTCTGTTGAACAAGTGCTATTTATCTCTCACTGCTCTGGCAGTAACAGCTTGAGGTGTTTATCATTATGTGATGCATACGCATTAAATTAGCCCTATTGTCTTAAACTCAGTTGTCATGATGTGATTAGTACATGTAAAAAGTATACGAGGTACATAGAAAGGCAAAGGCACAACAAACAGGTCAACTGTGTGACATATATACCTATACTATTTTCCCTCGATGATTGATGTATATGTACAGGTGGTGGAGGCGGTGCAGTACTGTATGTCAATGGGAGTCCTCCACAGGGACGTGAAGGACGAGAACATACTCATTGATCTCAAGACCAGTCAGATCAAACTCATCGACTTTGGCTCCGGGACCTTTCTCAGGGACGATGTCTACACTGAGTATGAAGGTATGTAGGGGCAGATACACCTGACCATGATGCATGGTGCAGTTTGGAGTTGGCGTGAAATCGAAAGCAGTTGTAGTGGTTAGCAAACCTCCTCCAATGTCTGCAGCTGTTAGAACTGAAGTGAAGCCTATAATTATGCACTATACCACAATCATGTCAAAACAGCTGTGTAGCTACATACAAAAAACATCTTGCTGACCATCAGCCTTCGCTGCATAGCTTCCTGAGCATATGACGTACGTATTATATGTGTGAGCAGCTTCTCTATACACGTTTAGCTAGATAAGGCGCGCATGTACGCATGCGCACATGACATCTGGCACGCCCCCCTCCTCCCCCTGACGCATGCGCACATCCCTAACCAGGCCACGTGGTTCTTCCTAGCAGCGTATATACGTGTCTCGTTGACTCTATAGACGGTTCCCAACAACCTGTTTTATTTGAGGCACATACACTAGTATTTCTGTATAATTGACAATCCCTCTACCACTGTATCCTGCAGGAACGAAGGTGTATGCTCCCCCAGAGTGGATCCTGCACCACCAGTACCACGCTCTCCCCGCCACAGTCTGGTCCCTGGGCATCCTCCTCTACGACATGCTACTGGGTGACGTCCCCTTTGAGACTGAGGCTCAGATCGTGGCCGGCTACCTCGACTTCCACATACAGCTCTCTTCGGGTACACCTACATACAATGTGTATACTTAGTGGGAGACATTTTTATGCGGTACATGCACAAAATGTGTATACTTGGGGAAGATTTATTGGTAAATGGCACGAGGGGTAATAATATCACACGAAAAGCCACTTCTTCACTCCTCAAACTTGCAAACTGTAGCATGCATGGAGGTGAAACTTGGTGCGCATGTGTATTACATCGTTTCCATGACGACCACGACTTTGCACTGTTTTCATCACACTCTTATATGGAGTTGCAATGCAGTAGTATGCAGACAGGCACTAGTATGTTTGGAGTTCTCTGTGAACCCATCAAACTTTACACAATGGTATTCTGCGTTAAGTTAAGAATAATTGTTTTCCTTTGTAATGCATGTTTTCTCACATCTAAAATAAAACACCAACCTCGTTCTCTCCCCACAGATGCTCGCTCACTCATCCAGTGGCTCCTGGAGTTCCGCGCTCAGGACCGACCCAATCTCGAACAGATCCTCAAACACCCGTGGCTTAAGTCCCCCGGTAAATCTCCCCACAGCCCCTCTAATAATAAGATCTCCACCACCGTCTCCTCGCCGCAAACCAAACAGCACCTGATATCCCCGTCCAGTAGGGTGTCTCCGTCGGCCACCAAACCACAGAGTCGTACGTCCTCTCTCTGTCGGAAGGAGACCACCAGTTCACCGTCACACGGGGCTGGTCGTGGGAGCAGAGGAGCCGGCACTCCCTCTTCCCCCTCCGGCTCTTCTTCTTCCTCCTACTTTACTCCACCGCAGGGCCGAACGGGGGTGAAATACAGCGTCCCTATGAGCGGTAATTCGTCACCCGATACTCCACTCGGGAACCGTACATCTTCCCCTTTGCTTCATCGTAAAAACGGGGGTCTTGGTTGTTGTCTCCCGTCGGTCGTCTCGGCTAGAAATGTGTCTCCGTCGAGTGGCCACGGTGGAAGTAGAGGGCCCTCCCTCCACAGAGTATCTCCGACCACCGCGAAATCTTCAAAGTCTGTTATGCGACGGTTTGTGTCCCCCGTGCCCCCACCCCGTGGTCCCACCTCACACTGTGGTGGCTACAGTGGTGGTGGTAGCGGGGTTGTAGGGACAACAGTACAGGATGTCACAGGTACTAGAGGGGGAGAGAGGCTTCAACCTGAGGCTTCCAGAACTCAGCTACTGGTGGGGAGAAAACAGGCCTTCTAGTGAATGTCTCTACTACTAACAGTGACAGTTATTTGTTGCGCAATGTTTGCGCCAGTGATATTTTTTGATTGCCTGGGCACCGTCACATCACTTCACAATGATTGTAACCCATTCATCAGCAGGCACATTGCAGTGATTCTCATTATTATTATTTCATCCAAATTTCATTCTACTTGTAATATTGTTATAACACCTTGCAACAATCCTGGCGGGAAGCGTGTACCAGTTGTATTTTCCGCTGCCGATTATGCAAGTATTATAGATAAGGGAGTGGTACTAACTAACCCAGAAACGTGTGCTGTGTTGATGCAGTATTAAACATTTTGGGGCTCAGGGTTGCGCAGTGTGTGTTGCAGTACTTTGGTTCGTACATAAGTGTGTGTGTATATAATTTTGTCTTTTGTCTTGTTGCGATGTTTTCTTCCACTACACGCAAAATACCAACCAAAATGACGCATTTAGTGCTGCACTGGCTTTTTATAGCTAGCCCACCACATAGATTTGTCTCAACTATGACTTCTGTGTAACACAGTTGGCTTGTATTCTTCGCCCAATGGCAATTCTCGGTGTTGTCTGGTGGATAAGGACTCACAAACTAGTGACTGTGAGGTAAAAGGCCTTTATTAGAGAGTCGGTATTAGAGAGTCGGTAGACTCTATATAGGGATGAGACGGGTGAAATCTCACGTGATCCGCGTACAAAACGACTAAAAACTCGGTGAGAATCACTTCCTAGGCCTTCAAAACATACTAGCAATAGTCTACGGGCCCATATCTACCTATACATGTCCCCCAAGAGCTCATACGCACCTTCAGTCGTCCACGCGAGAATTCGCTCATACGCGATTTCACGATTTTCGTGTCATCATATTCTTCATCTTCTTCTTCTTCTTCTTCTTCTTTAAACCCGCTATCTCCTTACCAGTACCAGTTCAAGCACTGATTTTTTCACTGAAGGTCTCCAATTTCGCCGGAGGTGTGCACGGACATCAAGCGATCGTTTCTTTCTTGCCGCTAGTCACTACGGTAGATCATGGAGCTCTTCCCTGGTCGACCTGAACAACGCCATTTGCTGCTTACTCAGCATCAGTGATCCGCGCGCATGCGCCAGGCAGGGGCGTTGTCCAATGTGCTTGCGAGCGTATTCTACCGGGCGAGTTGGCAGACCTGCAGAGGAACTGTCAGCCTCCAGTACCTTCTGTAAGTAAGTGTGCACATTTCCAACTGGCTATCTTGCTGTTCATTTGCACGAAGAGCAACTTGCCAGAGTCTGCGCGGTGTTAGCCTTGCGGGGCAAATGGGCCTTCATTGTTTGTCCCCCCAGGTTGTAACCTGATTACCAAAGCCAGAAATTTGCTGCTGGGAGAGATTCACTACCAGCATAAAATGTAACCAGAAACACACACACACACACACAAGAACCACTGGTGCTACGCGGTGCTCATGCATATTGTACATTGTCAAGTTTAACAGCATTGTCAGATAAAATAATGGACATTACGAATATTATACATGTCATGTTATATACAGGTTGGGGTTGCAAATTTACATCATAGCTATATAGCAAAACGAAATTGCTAACCACTAATACTATATACTACTATTGTTTCAACTCATTTTGTCACTTGCAACTCAGCCTAGGTAAACCAATAAAGGAAACATGAGCAGGAAAGAAACAAGAAAAGGAGGAATGAGAGTGGCTACAGCACTAGAAGCTGCAGCTGCACTTGTGGGTTCGGTTGAAGCTGCACTTGCGGGCTCGGTTGAAGCTGCACTTGCGGGCTCGGTTGAAGCTGCACTTGCGGGCTCGGTTGAAGCTGCACTTGTGGGCTCGGTTGAAGCTGCACTTGTGGGCTCGGTTGAAGCTGCAGTTGTGGGCTCGGTTGAAGCTGCAGTTGTGGGCTCGGTTGAAGCTGCAGTTGTGGGCTCGGTTGAAGCTGCAGTGTGGCTCGGTTGAAGCTGCAGTTGTGGGCTCGGTTGAAGCTGCAGTTGTGGGCTCGGTTGAAGCTGCACTTGTGGGTCGGTTGAAGCTGCACTTGTGGCTCGGTTGAAGCTGCACTTGTGGGCTCGGTTGAAGGTGCACTTGTGGGTGCGGTTGAAGCTGCACTTGTGGGTGCGGTTGAAGGTGCACTTGTGGGTCGGTTGAAGTGCACTTGTGCTACACTTGTAGTTGTGACTACACTTGTAGTTGGTGCACTTGTAGCTGGACTAGCAACGACACAGTCAGAATAAATTGCGCTCCCCTGCTCTGCAGGGATGGTGTAAGTAAAAGTGAGAGAATCCCATCTGATTCTGTCTCCATATCCAAGCTACAAAGAAATAATTGTGATTGTCAGTTTAATGTAGACGTGACTCATTAAACTCACAGAAAAAAGGTCAGGTAGTTGATAAAAGCAGCAAATGTTATATCGATATCTTGCCACCCATGACTAGCGTCCACACATGCAGAGTTGTATACATCTGAATCTGTAGGAGTACACACATGAAAAGTAGCAAGCAACGTGATACTATAAGGAATGGAGGCCGTTACACTCACTCCAACCTGAGCAATCTAAAAACAGAGAGTAGAGATTTCAATAATGTGTGCAAAATTAATGTCACTGGAACATACCAGAGCTGAGACAGTTAGACTGCCATCAAAACTTGCTGAAATAGATGGTACTATTGCTGCACTTGCTTCAATGTCGTTGCTCACACCTTGTTGAACAGAAATGTCTATATAGGTTCCAATGCTAACGTGCACATCCAACCCAAGAGTAATGGGTACACTATACACATAGAATGTATAGGAGGTTGAAAACAGTATTCTCTGGTAGCCTGAGAGTTGGTCGCTGTAGGAGTCAGGTGGGTTGATGTCAAACACAATATCTCCAGCAAACAAGACGTATATTCTATCATTCCTTCCCTCAATCGTCAGGATATTGCCTTCACGGCCTAGTACATGAGCATCGACGACAGCCTTTCCAAACATCTTTAAGTCACACTGGTCAATGTTAGCACCGGCAAAAAGCCCAGCTGCTGCCTGAAGGTAGATTGGGTATTCTCCACTATTCTGTCCTACGGTCGTGCTCCACAGATAGCCTCGGTGATATGGATAATTAGCGACATCATTAGCTCTCTGAGATGCTGAAGCAATTATGTTGTACTCCGAAGCAGTCGAATCCCATATTTCTGTGTCTCGCCTTTGGCGATTCATGTTTCTATCATCCATTAAATCTGCTGAACTTGAAGTTGGTACACCCATCTTTTTAAAAAGACGATTTAGTTCGTTTTGAAGATCGTTGTTCCTGAGATCATTAGTAACCTGAACTAAACACCGAACGAGATCCGAGTCCAACTCCATGTCTTTGTCGTAGTCATATCCATTACGTAGAGCTTGGATGATTGCTTCCACCAAAGAATCTGAACTCTCCTTGTGAAGAATGCTGACTAACTGTTGCTGAACAATTGGCAGTCCGGTAAAAAACCTCAGTGTGCTCACAGCAGTCAGTCTAACATCTTTGTCGTCGTAATGGACATAGGGTATTATGTGCTCAATTGCCAGCGATGATTTCGTGTTTCCAAGCGCGTGCAAAACATGAATGAGGGTATCAGTGTTGTTTTCGGTAAGTCGATCGGTGAGAAATGTCACCATCTTCATTTCCTGGTCAGGAGCAGCATTAGCCACCAGTGACCCATACACCAGTAGCAACGATGACGTTGTTTCAGTAATCATGTCTTCTATTGTTTGGATCACTTGAGAACTGGGTGTTGGTAGTAAAGCAATAGCTAGCATGACTACCCTCCTTTCTGCATCAGACAGATCTGTCCCATCAAGTTGCTCAATCAATGCCTGTAGGACAATGAAGAGGTTATCTACATACAATAATGTCCCCCAAAAGAATGGCTCTGAATGAGTAGGAGAAAATTCTTCAAAATGATATAAGACTAAGTTTTGATCACAAAATCTGCTGGTCAGCACTTTTCTTTGTTTTTAGCTCGTAACCCATGTTCATAACCTGTTTTTCTTATGGCATTGGGTAACCAACAACAAATTTCATGACTCAAAACTTAGTCTTATATGAATAACAAGTGAAAATTATATAAACTGTTACTCATAAAGTGATGCTATGTAGCCCACATAGCACATTATCCGACAGTACGCCGTATTATTGTCCATGGATCATAACAGTGTACACTCCGATCTACTTACAGTTTCTGCCCTTCTGCTTCCTTCTGAACTGAGTAGAGAATAGATATTCACTCGCTGTGCCACATACTCCTCTGGTTCCAATGTTTTTATCTAATAGAACAGTGTAGTAATTCTATCTAGCTATATATGTACATATACAACGTTACCTTCCTCAGATAGTTTAACACAATCTGCGTCACAGACACCCCTTCAGGTCTATATTTCCGCTCAAGGACCATTACTTTCTCCAACATGCTGACTGAAAATGGGGTTACAGGTATGGTATGAGAGTATGCATACCACTACTAAAAAGGAAGGCCCTGAAGTATATACAAACCCTCAGCACCATTAATGTGCATGTTTGTATGTGTAGCTGTAGGTAAAAATGTGGCCTGTCTGCTATGGATATGGACCTTAATACTGAACGTATATAGCTGGCAAAAATATTAAGTGAATAATTACTATACTTAGGCTAATCTCATTTCTAGGATGGCACCTAACATCCCTAGAAACACAATTATTGTGTCAATGAAACGTACAGGTTTTGCTGCTGTTAGTGTTTCGTAGAGCCCTAATGACTTGTTCGGAAGTTTTAAAATGCTGGCGAAGATTCTCCAGTGTGTCAATCTCAACTTTTCCTGCAAAAGAAGTACATTACAAGTGACGTGTAGCTGGTCCAGTGTGATGAATGCACTTACTCTCATCATATGTGGCCATAAGACCCTCTTCCAATGAAAATCCTCCATCAAGATGTTGCTGGACTGCTCTCCTCCTTCTAGTCGGCCGAACAGTTTTACACTCATTTAGTTTCATATCAAACAATCCACGAACTGTAACAACATCAGCAAATTCATCCATTCCTCCCGATCCTTCGCCACTGCTGTGTGTTTCTTTGTCTACTGATAGGTACATGTTTCCACTGGACCTGAACAATCTACCATCCCTGTATTCAATGTCGTCTTCTTCCCGCAACTGAACATCTCTCGTGTGTACACCACTTGAATATTCCAAGATATCTTCGCTCGTGACTGTACGGTGAATCTTGCTTTCCCTCCTTGACCAGCTGAATAACTGTACAATAGAGTGCATATTGTTATTCAACACCATTATGAGAGCAATAAGCTCCTACCTGTAATGGGAGCTATGTCGTGATTGAGGATCAGTCTCAATCTCTTCACCAGTTCCTTTGAAATTCGTTTGAAAAGCTGAAGCAATCCCTTTCTTGAAGTTGGTGACTTTGGCATCCTCGGTGCGTGGGTGAAACACTGAAACAACTTTACCATCCCTGGTCTGAACAAAGCAGAACACTCCCGAAAGATATTCGACAGTATAATTTTTCATCATTCTGTAAAAAAAGAAGAAAGTTAATTTCAACATTCCTTAATTTTCTCCACAGTACAGTATATACTTGTAATATTGTGCATAAACGTAACTCACTCATAATGTTCAGGTTCTGTTGCTCTGTTTTCGGTGAAATTGAGGAAACTTCCTCCGACATCTGTCACCGTCATGCAGTATCTTGTGGCCGTGTTAGGTCCGTAGAAACCACCTAACAGACATTAGTCCACCAGTTAATGTGACAGCTCGCAGACATTGTTATCAGTGAGAGTGCACAGAAAAGGGGTTCGTTCATGAATGCATACAAAAATTACATAATCTCCGTTCAGAGTATGCGCACACACGAAACGCATTGCATTTGTTCTATGTAGTCAATCATAAAATTATACTGCAAGTGATATTAGGAGTCTTACTTGATTCACATATGATCTCAACGTTTGCCTCGATACTGATGGGCTTATCCATGTGTCTGAACTGACCCACTTCCATTGAGTACTTGTATTCACACACTTGGTCATCCTAGACGGTAAGGACAGCGATAGCTAATAAACAAAAAGTTTCTTCCAACTTACTCTGCACGAGTTTGAAGAGGATCTGGAGTAGTGTAACTGAGCGGTGCAAGACACAAGGCCAGAGGATACAACCAGCACGACGATTGTGACAGCTCTTGCGTAACCCATCATGTTTGTTAATGAGTAGCGATGGGTTCTTGTTGGGTGCCAGAAGAAGCGGTGTCGGGCCTGCATGAGGGCCTGCCTTTTTATACCCACTAGCCGCACGCTCTGGCCATGCTACGGTTTCTGTATAATATGGTGATTACCGCCAGAGGGGAATGTGTAAAATGCTACTTAAGCAAGGTTTCACATTTATAACAAGAATGAAATCCCTTTCCTCAGTTCAAGTAGGAAATGCAAATTCAATTGCACAATACCTTTGCCAGTTCATTATACAGAGGAAGACCAATCCTGTATAATGTCCTGCAGTGTACTTCATTAGGTTGTATTTTAAGTCAGTGAGAATGTTCGTTTCCTACATTCTTCTACTACAAAGGAAGAAATCGAAGTCCTTTCTGTGCGATGTATTTTCTTAATTGCTCTGTGTGCACCTCTGTGTTAGAGCATTAGAGTTTCCTTCAATCTTGACTTCGGGGTATTTTTTGAACTTAGATGCAACCTGACAACAAGTGCGGTGTTAGGGAGCTTCTTTCATTTTTTTCGTATACACAAGGGTGTGGCTGACGATGGAATGCTGGTTTGTTATAGATGAAGGGTACATTCCCCATTCACACTCTGTCGTAGTCCACAACAGTGGCCAGTGGAGGGCTATATATTCATGTGAAGACATGTTGATGCCCTGTGATGTGCATGGCACCCCGTTTGGTATGAAGTATGCAAGCTGAAGAATTTAATCCCCTTCAGGGTGTTCTTCACAATCAATTTTAAGTCATCTGTGTGGTACTGATAGACTTTCATGGGCACTTTCCTCAATTCCAATGAATTCTCAGGACAAGGGGAATGAAAATCAGTTCAGTATGTTACAGTGCTCTGTAAGTTCTCCATATGCTCTGCATGACTTGTTTCCTTCATTCTTTAATGCAACCTACTGGTGTCCATGGTTCTTTACCGCTCTTTGTATCAGTAAAGGAATGTGGCCGGGTGTTGATAATTATTTTCCGGGTGCTGTTATGCTGTGGCTGTTGCGTAGCTCACTATACTGCATTGGAGCTGGGACTGAAGTGGAAAAAGACATGGGATCAGATAGAGATTCTTCTTACTCTGAATAATGAAAGTGCAAACCCTCGGCGAACTGCGCATGCGCGGTACCGCTAATTGATGGGCTGGGCTATTTGTAGT
>CASHTH010000979.1:0-14598 GCA_030341885.1 Geodia barretti | reverse complement strand
AATGTGAGCTCGGGTCCATGTCCCACGTAAAAACCCCTATACCTAACCCCTGGTTTCTTTTTCAGGGGCTCTCCCGCCCCGCCGACTCTCGTAGCCCCGTTTGGACTTGGCCCGTGGTAGGTAGTGTCGCCAGCGATAGTCCTTGGTACGGGCCAGTTGGGCGTAGATGAACCGGTAGATGCTCTCCTGGGAGATCACCCGGTGACCCGCTTCCCGGGCCAATCGACCCGACACCTGCTCTGGCGACCAGCCCTGGGCCAGGCGGGAAAGTACCGCCTCCCGCAGCCCCTGATCCCGCTCTAACCGGGAACCACTCCAGCGCCGGGCCCGCGCTTGCTGCTGGGCATAGCTGGGCTCATAGCCCTTGGTCCGCGACCCGTTGCGCTTCAACTCCCGAGAGATCGTTGATGGCGCGCGATCCAGAGCTGCCGCGATTTCCCGGATCTTGCACCCGGCGGCGTGTAGCTGGGTAATTTGGCACCGTTCTGCAAGCGTGATCTGTTTATAGTTTCGTCCCATGGCAACACCCTAACAAGGTGTTGCACTTCGTTTGTGAACTTAGGGAATCCAGTATCCGAAAGGATTTGAGGTCGTCCGAAATCCGACTCAATCGTGCTTTCTGGGTTCCTGATTGCGCCGGATGAACGCAAGCGGAATTTATAATGCGATTGCCCTGCCAGTGAATGCCCTCCGGTTGCCGTGGTTGGGTACATAGGGCATAATTGCGCTCTGAACCCTGATCAGCCCACTCAACCCGTAGTATCTGAAGCCGGCCGGCCCGTCGGCGCCGGAGGATTAGCATGGACTTTGAACCCACCTATACCGCTGAACAGGAAGCCTTTCGCACCGAAGTGCAATCCTGGCTTACTGAGAACATTCCCGGCGGCATCCAGCACCCCGCTGACTCAATCGACCTGACCTACGAGCAGTACCAACTGCGCCGTGAATTGGGCCGGCGACTCGGCGACCAGGGTTGGCTCTGGCCCACCGCTCCTCGGGAATACGGCGGCGGCGGCCTGACCGTCGACCACTCGGTTGTCCTGGAGGAGGAAATCGACGGTCACAACCTCTCGCTGCCTCCCTACTACGACTCCGGCGGACGCCTCGGCGGGAATTCCATCCTGGTATGGGGTTCCGAGGAGCAGAAGCAGGAATTTCTGCCCAAGATATTCAAGGGCGAAATCCGCACCTGGCAGCTGCTGACCGAGCCCGAGGCCGGCTCCGACCTGGCCAACGCCAAAACCGCCGCCCGTCGCGATGGTGACGACTATATTATCAACGGGCAGAAGGTTTACGTCGGCAGCGCCCACGGCTCCGACTATATGTGGACCATCACCTGCACCGATCAGGAAGGCGAACGCCACCACAACCTCAGCTGGTTCATGGTTCCATCCAACCTGCCCGGCATCAGCGTGTTCCCCATGGACCTGCTGTCGTCTGCCGGCGAATCCGGCGCCGGTTCCGGTGTCAAGAACATCGTTTACTTCGACAACGTGCGCGTGCCGGCCCGGAACCTCATCGGCGGCGAGAATGAAGGCTGGAAAGTCGCCACCACCCACCTCGAACTGGAGCACGGCACCGGCGGCAAAATCGGCCGCAACTGGATCGTCGACCGCATCTTCGACTACTGCAAGACCAACAATCGCCGCGGTCAGCCGCTGAGCAAGGACCCCGACGTGCGCGAGCGGTTGGTCGACATTTACATCGACGCCGAGATTGGCCGCCTGTTCCAGCTGCGTAACTATTGGATGCGCCACAGCGGCGCCAACGTTACCTACGAAGGGCCGCAGGCCTCCTACTTCCGCAAGCAGTCGGGCCTCCGGGTGGCCACTGGAATCCTGGACATCATAGGGCCGGCCGCTCTCACCAAAGACGATAAGTGGGGCGCCGGCGAGGGACACTTCGAAGCTCACCAGCGCGCTGCCATCATTGCTCTTCACCCCGGCGGCACCACCGACATCCAGAAAGTCATCATGGCCCGGCGTATCGGCATCGGTCGCCAGCAACGGGAGCGCGCCGGAGCATTGGCCTGACCCCGATTATTTCCGCTGAACCGACTCACCACTTTGCGCTGCGATATTCGTCCGGGCGCAGGAGCCATAAACGATGGATTTGTCCCTCACCGAAGAACAGGAAATGCTGAAAACGGCGGTGCGCCGGTTCGTCGATACCGAGTACCCCAAAGACGTTCTGCTGGAGATGTCCGCCACCGGACAAACCGCTCCATCCGAACCCTGGTCGAAGTTGGCTGCTACTGGTTGGCTGGGCATCATCATTCCCACCGAATACGGCGGCGAGGGCGGTTCGTACACGGATGCCGGCGTCCTGTTTGAAGAGTTGGGACGTGGGCCGGTGCCAGGGCCGCATTTCAGCAGCGCCGTTCTGGGCGCGCTGGCCATTCTGGAAGCCGGTACCGAGGCGCAAAAACACTCGATTCTCCCCGATGTTGCCGCTGGTCGACGTACGATTTCCCTGGCCGTCACCGAAGCCGACTACCAGTGGGACGAGGGTGAAGTGCAGGCGATTGCCTCTACCGACGGCGACGGATACCGCATCACGGGCAGCAAGGTGTATGTCTATGACGCCGCCGCGACCACCGACCTGATTTGTGCCGTTCGCACCGAGAACCGGCAGGACGTCGGACTGGTGATGGTGCCGGCTGGCGCTCCCGGCGTGTCAATCCGAAAGCTGGAAGGCTTTGCGTGGAACCTGTCGGAAGTCCGCCTGGACGGTGTCCAGGTCGCCCAATCCGCCGTCCTGGGTGGTCAATTCGACGGTGGATGGTCGGCGCTGGAGCGCGCGGTCGGCAGCGCCATCCCGCTGCTCTGCGCCTATCAGGTGGGCGGGTCGCAGCAGGTGTACGAAATGTCGGTGGAATACAGCCGCACCAGGATCCAGTTCGGTACTCCCATCGGACGCTTCCAGCGAGTGCAAGACCACATCATTAACCTGGTCAACGAGCTGGACGCCGCCCGCTGGACCACCTACGAAGCCCTGTGGAAGCTGGATTCCGAGCGCGCCGCTGCGGATAGCATCCACCTGGCCAAAGCAGTTAGCAGCGTCGCCTATTACAACGCCTGCAACCATGCCCACGAGGTACACGCTGGCGTCGGCAGCACCACCGAGTACGGCCTCACCCTGCACACTACTGCATCGCGGACGCTCTATCAGTTCCTTGGCGACCCCAAATTCCACCGCCGCCGCCTAGCCGACGCCCTGGACTTGTAAACCAGTCCCAGCCCCCCTGCCAACGCTGGGAGCGTGGCGGCGTGGCAAGCTCGCCATGCCTTGCCAACGCCAGGAGCGTGGCGACTTGGCAACCCCACCCGCGCCTTTACCGTTCGCCCATACCGTCGAACGTACGGAGGATTCCGCTTTGCAGCGTCTCGAAAATTTCGGTGATGCTGGCACCCGATTGAACCGGGTTGTATTGCGGATCGATCCGCAATCCCCGCGCCCACTGCCACAACCTCGGGGAGAAGCCTGTCCCCCGGCCAAGAAATAACCAGTAGGCCAGGGGCTTACTGGTTCGTTCAATGCCGCAATCGTTATTGGAGTCTATCGACTTCGCTCAAACTGCTCGATTTCAGCTTCCAGCCGCTCGATGTCAGCTTCATCCAGGTTGAAGTACTTCGCCTCTGGATGGTGAAACACCAGCGCTGAAACCGACCCCTCCGGATCCATCATGTAACCATCGGTGAGCTCCACACCGATGCTCGCCGTTGCGTCCAGCAGGTCGAACAATTTCTCCTGGTCTTCCAGTCGGGGACACGCCGGGTAGCCAAAGGAAAACCGTTTGCCGCGATACTTTGCCCGGAACAAATCTCGTTTTTCGTTTTCATCGGCCACCCTCATGCCAGACCCTTCGCCGATGTTCCACATGTTGCGAATGCGTTTGTGCAGCAGTTCGGCAAAACCCTCCGCCGATTCAATTGCCAGCGCCTGCAGGGTATGGGAATCCAGATACCGGCCGTCACTCTTCCATTTTTCCGACAGCTGCCGCACGCCCGGCCCCACGGTGGTAACAAACATTGCCACGTAATCGTCGGGTCCATCGCCTACGGGTCGCGCGTAGTCGGACAGGCACAAGCCCTCGCGTTCCGCTTGCCGCCCGAAATAGAACCGCTCCAGCTCCTCGGAACCGTCTGGCGAGTATATGATCAGCCATTGCCCGTCGGACCGGCAGGGGAAAAACTTGAACACCGCCCCGGCGGAAATGTCGGCGCGAGCCAGCGCAATATCTTCCACCCGCTGCACCTGGCGTCGCAGTTCCAGCGCCTTCGGTTCGCCGTCCGCCAACGCTTCGGTGAATCGGCCTCGATAACCCAGGTGGCGCACGTACAGCATTTGCGGATTGATGTAACCGAAAATCTCGTCTAGATCGTGGTCGTGCACGACGTGCAGGCGTAAATCAGGCGGCTGCGGCGATGATTCCAGCGGGGTAATTGAAGTGGTACGTCCAACGGATGTCATCAGATTACTGGCTCCGGGCGGCAAGTTCCGCGGCCAATTCTACGGTTTCGGTTTCCAGACGGGCGGCCATTCGCTCTCGTTCGTCAGCATCCTGAATCAGGTTGGCCAACGCCAAGCCGGTCATTGCGTCCGGCGCGTAAGCCACCAATCCGTCATATTCCGGAGCAATGCGCAGGCGAGTGAACCGATTCGACAGCGCGGCCCCGCCAACCATCACCGGCGCCCTGATTCCGGCAACCCGGAAATCCTGCACCGTCTCCAACATCATCTGCGCCGATTTCACGAGCAAACCCGACAAACCGATAATGTCCGGCAGGTGCTCGCGGTAGCCGGCGATCAGATCCTGCGGTGGCACCTTGATGCCCAGGTTCACCACGTGGTAACCGTTGTTGGACATGATGATTTCGACGAGATTCTTGCCAATGTCATGCACGTCGCCCTTCACGGTCGCCAGCAAAATCCGTCCGCGAACGGCTGCGTCCGAGCGCTCCATATGCGGTTCCAGGTGAGACACGGCAAATTTCATCGCTTCGGCGCTTTGTAAAACCTCGGCCACGATCAGCTGGTTAGCGTTGAACTGCCGACCCACCTCGTCCATGCCGGCCATCAGCGGCCCGTTGATAATGTCCAGCGGCACCCGTTCCAGCATCGCCAGGTCCAGGTCGTCCGCCAAACCCTCCTTGCTGCCCTCGATAATGCAGTTGGCCAGGCGTTCGTCCAGCGGCAGGGCCGACCGCTCTTCGATGGTCGAACGGGGAGCCCGGTCGCGGAAATGCGCGGCGAAAGCGGCCACCGGATCATCTCCCCGGTTCCAGATGAGGTCTTCCGACAACTTGCGTTCTGCTTCGGGTATCGTGGTGTAGCGCTGCATCAACTCCGAGTTGACGATTGCCATGTCCAGCCCCGCTTGCACGCAGTGGTACAGGAATACCGAGTTGAACACCTCCCGCCCCGCGACAGGCAGGCCAAACGAAACGTTGGAAATACCCAGGACGGTTTTCGTGTTCGGCAGCGCCGCTTTGATGAGCCGCACTCCCTCGATGGTTTCGGCGGCGGATCCAACGTAATTCACATCGCCCGTTCCAGCGGGAAACACCAGCGGGTCGAAAATAATATCCTGCTCAGCCACACCGTACTTTTCGGTCAATAGCTGGTGCGAGCGTTGGGCGATTTCCACCTTGCGCTCCCGCGTGATCGCCTGTGCCTGGTTGGGATCATCGTCAATGCAACCCACCACCAGCGCGGCGCCGTAGCGGCGGGCCAATGGCACCACGCGCTGATACCGCTCCTCGCCATCCTCGAGGTTGATGGAGTTGATGATTGACTTGCCCTGCAGCCGTTTCAGCGATTCTTCGATGACGTCCGCATCCGTAGAGTCAATCATGATCGGCGCTTTGACCCGCCGGTTGAGCTGGTCAAGAAACTTGATGACGTCCGACATTTCGTCCCGGTCCGGGTCCTGGAGACACACATCCAGAATGTGGGCGCCGTTGCGAACCTGGCGGCGGCCAACTTCGGCGGCCTCCTCAAAACGATCGCCACTGATCAACCGCTTGAAGCGGCGGCTCCCCAGCACATTGGTGCGCTCGCCGATAATCGTCGGGCGACTGTCCGGGTCGATGAGCACCGCCTCAATACCGGATACACGCGACGCCAGCGGCGGTTTGGCATCTCGTGGCGGTTTGCCGTTCATTGCCGCTGCAATCTGACGGATGTGGTCGGGGCCGGTGCCGCAACACCCGCCAGCGACGTTCAGCCAGCCGTTTTCGGCGAAACGGCCCAGCGTGGCCGCCAGCATCTCCGGAGATTCGTTATAGTTGCCGTCCTCGTCGGGCAGCCCGGCGTTGGGCACGCAGGCGATGTTGGTCTGCGACAACCCCGAGAGCGTGCGCACGTGGTCGGTCATAAACTCGGGGCCAGTGGCGCAGTTGAAACCTACCCACAGCAAATCCCGGTGGGCCAGCGACGTGTAAAGCGCCTCCGCGTCTTGCCCCGCCAGGAGCGTCCCCATCGGTTCCACGGTGCCCTGTACGGCAACCGGTGTGGTAAAGCCCAACTCGTCAAACGCCCGGTCGATCCCTTCCAGTCCGGCTTTTACGTTGATGGTGTCCTGGCTGGTTTCCAGCATCACCATGTCAACGCCGCCTTCAATCAGGCCCGCCGCCTGTTGGTGGTAATCGGCGGCCAGTTCGTCAAAGGTCAGCCCGCCGGTTACCGAGATGGTGCGCGTCGTGGGCCCCATCGCCCCCGCCACAAAAGTCCTTCGCCCCGGCTGCCGTTCGGCCATTTCATCGCTGACTTTGCGCGCGATCAATGCAGCCTCCCGGTTGATGCGCCGGGAGTGTTCGGCCAGTCCATACTCCCCCAGCACCAGCGCCGTGGCGCCAAAAGTATTGGTTTCGAGAATATCGGCGCCAGCCTCCAGATACGCCTGGTGGATGTTGGCGATGATGTCGGGGCGCGTGATATTCAGGTACTCGTTGCACCCTTCGTATTCCTCGCCGCCAAAATCTTCCGGCCCGAGGTTGCGCGCCTGAATTTGCGTACCCATTGCGCCGTCTATTATCAGAATACGGTCAGCAATTAACGATTTCAGTGCATCTATTCGTTCAGAAACGTCCATAATCTACAACACATCTATGCAATCGATTTATAGTCAAGGCTACCCGCAATACCCGGCGATGTCAAACTCCGCACCTTCCGCACAACCTGAGCCCATCGAAGGACGCACATCCTGAACCTATCGAAGAGTGCACCCCGGTCCCAGTAAAAACTGGGCGGGCGCTGTGGTTGCTAGTAGCAACGCCACGGGGCAATCCCCAAGCCGGCACAACGGCCGTTGCCGAAATGCTGTTCTGAGTCAACGCCCGCGCCGGCAGCAAGGCAACGCAAGGGTCTTCCAAGTCGGAAGACTCTATTTAAGCCGAAACTCCTAACCGAAACGCGCCGCCAGTTCTGCGCGGTTTCGCCCCAGCCACGCCGTATTGAGCTGGATACGCTCCAGTGCCTGCCGGATCGTGCGCTCGGCGGCCGGCGTGGGATGAACCTCGAAAAACGCCGCCACATCGTCGCGCATCGCATCGCTGCTGAAGGCATTGGTGATGGCCACCAGGCGCATCAGCCCGAAGCCCCCGCCGCCGTAGCGACGGTCGAACTCGTCCCACTGCTCCTTGAGGAATTCCCAGGCCAGGTTGCGCCCCTTATGGTTGGCGGCAACCGCCGAAACGACGAAGATTGTGTCCTGCAGGCGCACGTCGTCGGTCAACGACCGGTCCAGCGTTTCCCGTAGCAGTTCCTCCTGCTGGAAGCGTGCCAAAGACATCATCAGCCGGAGTTTCTCCTCGTGCAACTCGGCGGCCCGTTCCAGTTCCCAAATACGGTCGTAGAGGGCACGGTCCCCTGACTGCGCCACCAGGCTGAACACCACCCCGCGCAGGTCGGGTCTCACGTTGCCGGGATCCGACTGGTATGCGGTGAACCGCTCCTGAGCCTGCGCGATTACCTCCTCATCTCCGTACACACCAGCCTGGCTCAGCACCGTGGACCGCAACAGGGAGTCCAGGTGGCCCTCGCTGGGCCTGGCTTCCCATCCCGAACGGCGGGCCGCCGGACCGAACAACTGGCGGCCAAAGGCGCGGTAGGATTCCAGGTACGGTTCGTCCGATATGAGGCTTTCAATCTCCCGCAAGTTGGTGGCCAGGTCACTCCACACCGACGCGTCCGATTCCTGCTGGTAGACTTCCGCCAGCGTCAGGAACCGCGTCACCGGCAGCAGGCCGGCCCGCGACAGGGCGTAGGCGTCGTTCTGGATGCCGAGTCGGTCCGTGGCCGGCAGCGTCTGCGATGCAATTGCGGGCGCCAGTCGATCCCAGTCCGCATCCGTGTAATTGACCCGGTAGAACCCGGTCTGGTCCGGGTTAACCTTGAACCAGTCGGGTTCCTGCGGCGCGGCAACCTGGATCGTACCGGTGGCGGCGCTGATCAGCGTAGCCGTTATGCCAGCGCCAGCGGCGGCAACCGTTACCGGAACGGGCCAAAACCTGCTCTTCATCGTCGGCTCCCCCGTCGTCCAGCACCGAATCGTACACGAACCGCTCCTGCTTGATTTCCAGCGAAAGTCCGCCGCTCGTTGGGGTGGCGGCCACATCCAGCACCGGATAACCCATCTGGCCCGTCCAACTCCCCATCATTGAAGTTACCGGCTCCCCCGATGCTTCTTCTAGCGCCGTCCACAGGTCGACAGTGCGAGCGTTCTGGTAGGAATGCCGGTTCAGATAAATGTTCAGTCCGACGCGGAAAGTGTTGGCTGACAAAAAGTGTTCCAGCATCCTCAACACCGAACCGCCCTTGCTGTAACTGATCGCATCGAACAGCTGACTTACCTCCGCCGGGTTGGCCACCTCCTGCTCGATGGGGTGGGAGTTTTTCAGGCCATCCAGGCTGAAGGCGCGGTTGGTGTCCATGTTGACGAACTGCGTCCACATGGACCACTCGGGGAACAGCCAATCCACTGCCTTGGTGCCAACCCAAGTGGCAAAACTCTCGTTGAGCCACAGGTCGTCCCACCACTGCATCGTCACCAGGTCGCCAAACCACATGTGAGCCATCTCGTGGGCAACCACCTCGGCAACTCTTTGCCGGGTGCCCGCCGATGAGTTGTCGGCGTCCACCAGCAGCGCGGTTTCCCGATAGGTAACGCAGCCCCAGTTTTCCATGGCGCCGGCGGCAAAGTCTGGAATGGCCAGGTGGTCAAGCTTGGGCAGTGGGTAGCGGATACCGAAATAGTCGTGAAAAACGACAGCAGCTTGACCGAAGTATCCAGCGCAAAATCCCCCTGGCGTTCCTTTCCACGCGTCGTCCACACGGCCACCACGGTGCCGTCGGCGGCCTCCTTCTCCACGTGGCTCAGATCTCCAATAACGAAGGCCAGCAGGTAGGTTGACATAACAGGCGTTTGGTCGAAAACCACTGTCCGGGTTCCCTCCGTTGGCCCAGCTTTATCCTCAATGATGGGCGTGTTGGACACTGCCTCCATCTCGGCGGGGATGTTCAGCGTAACCTTGAAGGTAGCCTTGACTGCGGGCTCGTCCCAGCACGGCAATGCGCGGCGCGCGTCGGTGGCCTCAAACTGCGTGGTGGCCAAGTACGCCGTTTCACCCTCCGGGTTGGTGTACTGACTGCGATAGAACCCCCGCAGTTTGTCGTTCAGCTCGCCGGTATACGTCATGCGCAGGTGAGTATTGCCCACCAGGCCATTGGCCGGTGCGCCCCCAATACTGATGGTCGCCTGCTCGGCGTCTTTGTTGTAGGTGATACCGGTCGCCGCCAGCTCGTGGGAACCGTCCACGTCTGCCCAGCCGATGGTGGCGGTGTTGATGTCTATTTCATCGCAGTTCAGGACGATTTCAGTCGTGCCTGGTTCCATTCGAACCGTAATGTCCACCACACCGGCAAAAGTAAAATCGTCAAAATTCGGCGTCAGCGTGAGGTCATAATGGACGGGTTGGACGTTTTCGGGCAGGGTCACGTTTTCGCTTGACGGCATCGGTTTTCCTCCGCAAAAGACTGGGCAAAGCAATGTTGTCGAAAGTGTATCACAGCCCCAAATCTCACCTGCCTCGGGCCCAAGCGACGGCAATCGCGCGAGCGCCCAAATCCTGCTCATCCTGTTCTTCCATGTAAATAACCCCAGTTCGCCCGGCGAGAGAGCCACACGCTTCCAGTGCTATAATATCGAAGCTTTTAGAACCAGTTAAAACCGTTGGAGGAGCATCATGGCCGCCAGGACAATGTTCGAAAAAATTTGGGATGCCCACGTGGTTCACGAGGAATCCGGGCAGCCTTCCCTGATCTACGTTGACCTTCACCTGGTGCACGAAGTTACCTCCCCGCAGGCATTCGATGGCTTGCGGCTGGCCGGGCGTCCGGTGCGCCGCCCCGACCTCACCGTCGCCACCGCCGACCACAACACGCCGACCTGGGAGCTGACCCGCCCCATCGAAGACCAGATTTCCAAAGCGCAGCTGGATGCCCTGGATCGCAACGCCGCCGAGTTTGGCTTACCCTACTATTACGACCGCTTCAGTGAGAATCAGGGCATCGTCCACGTGATCGGCCCTGACCTGGGCTACACCCTTCCCGGCAAGACGGTAGTATGCGGAGACAGCCATACCTCCACTCACGGTGCGCTGGGCTGTTTTGCGGTCGGCATCGGCACGTCGGAAGTTGAACACGTGCTGGCCACGCAAACGCTCCGCCAGACCAAACCGCAGACCATGGAAATCCGCATTGATGGCCCGCTGCCCAGCGGGGTGTCCGCCAAAGACGTCATACTCGGTATCATCGGGCGTATCGGCGTCAACGGCGGCACCGGCCACGTGATCGAGTACACCGGCGAAGCCATCCGTGGCCTGTCGATGGACGGACGCATGACGGTGTGCAACATGAGCATCGAGGCCGGCGCCCGCGCCGGCATGATTGCTCCCGATGAAACCACATTTGAGTACGTCCGCACGCGTCCCTACGCTCCCAAGGGCGCCGAACTGGAAGCGAAGATTGAAGAATGGCGCGGCCTCGCCACCGACCCGGGCGCCACCTACGACAAGACGGTCATCATCCCGGCAGTTGAATTGTCGCCTTTCGTGACCTGGGGGACCAAGCCCGACATGGTGGTGCCAGTCACCGACCGCGTGCCCGACCCGGCGTCTTTCGGCTCGACTGCCGAACAGGAAGCTGCCGAACGCGCACTGGAATACATGGGTCTGGAAGCCAACCAGGCCATCCAGGACATCAAAATCGACCGCGTGTTCCTGGGAGCCTGCACCAATGCCCGCATCGACGACTTGCGCGCCGCCGCCAGCGTCATCAAGGGCCGTCAGGTCAGTGCCGACGTTTACGCCATGGTCGTCCCCGGCTCCGCCCGCGTCAAGATGCAGGCAGAAGCGGAGGGACTTGATCAGGTGTTCATCGACGCCGGGTTCGACTGGCGTGTGGCCGGGTGCTCCATGTGCCTCGGCATGAACCCGGACATCCTGGAGCCAGGCCAGCGCTGCGCCTCCACATCGAATCGCAACTTCGAAGGAGGCCGCCAGGCAAGGTGACCGCCCACGTCGTCAAGTCCCCGAATGCGCCGCGCCGCCATAGCCGGCCACTTCGTGGACGTTAGGGAGTTCAAGGGTTCGCCTGCGGTGTCTTCAGATTACGTCTGAACCCGATGAAACGCGGTGGCAACCCGGATTTGCAAAGACCCATGAAGATGGCCGCCCAAATCCACCAGCGAATGGTCGTCCCTTCATAACTCACCGCGAGCCGGAGCTCCCAATCCTGATATTTTCCACTACCTACACCCTTCCCCCCTCCTTTTACGCGCGCAGTCCAAATCCAGACTGTAAAGCAAACAATGGAACCATTTATCAACCTGAGCGGCGTCGTTGCCCACCTCGACCAGGTCAACGTGGACACCGATATGATTATCCCCGCCGTATATCTCAAGAGCATCGAGCGCGTCGGTTTCGGCCCGCACCTGTTCGACCGGTATCGCTACCTGGAAGACGGTTCGGAAAACCCGGATTTCATCCTGAATCAAAGTCCTTTCCGCCATTCCAAAATCCTGGTGTCCGGTCCCAACTTCGGCTGTGGCTCATCGCGTGAGCACGCCCCCTGGGCCCTGGAGGATTTCGGCATCCGGTGCGTCATCGCCCCCAGCTTTGCCGACATCTTTTACAACAACTGCTTCAAAAACGGCCTCTTGCCGCTGATCCTGCCTGAAGCAGCGGTGCGGGAGATTATCGACAAGTCCAAAAACAGCCCCGGCCTGGAATTGACGGTCGATCTCGAAGCGCAACAGGTCCGCGACAACGATGAAGACATCGTGGTCGACTTCCAGGTGGACGAGTTCCGCCGCTATTGCCTGCTCAACGGCCTCGACGACATTGGCCTGACCCTCCAGCACGAAGACGCTATCTCCGCGTTCGAATCCCGCCAGTCGTCGTAAGGCTACCGCCAACCGGCCACAGACAACCCGCAAGGCCATGCTTAACTCCCTCTCCCTTTATGGGAGAGGGTTGGGGTGAGGGCGTAAACCCCCGGCCCTACTCTATCCCGAATCGACGCCGGATCTGCTCGGCGTAATCGGTCTCGTACCGCTGCATTCGGCCCTGCCTCACCTGCTCGTCCAGCGACGGCCGCCGCACGCCACGCGGCGTCAGCGGCGCAAACCCAATGATGTCGGTCGCTGCCAGCTCCGCAACCTGCGCGTCGGTCTTGCCCAGCAGCTCACCCAGCAGCGTCTGATTGTGTTCACCCATGATGGGAGCCGCTTTCGGATCGATTGCCGGAGTGCCCGACAGCTTCCAAGGACGCCCGGGGTAAGGCAGTGGAGGCATCCCCGTGGCCGGGTGGTGTTCAATAACTTCGTAAAACTCACGAGCCTCCAGGTGCTCGTTGAACAGTAGGTCCTTGCTGTCCATCAACGCGCCGGCGGCGACGCCCTCCGCCTGCAACTGCGCCATCAACGCGTGGTTGTTGTGCTGCCGCGTTTCAAAGGCCAGCATACTGTCCAGTTCTGTGCGGTGAGTGATGCGACTCAACACATCGGCGTACCGACCATCCGCTGCCCAATCCGCGCGACGCATCACACGACACAACGCCTGCCACGCCGCATCGTTGTCGATCGCAATGGCAATCCAGCGATCATCCCCGGCGCAGGGATAGCATCCGTGGGGCGACATCGCCGGGTCTTCGTTGCCGGGCCGGGGTTGCACCCGCCCGTTCACCGTCCAGTCCAGCAATGCCTCTGGGATCGTGGCGCTGCAAGTTTGGGTTTGCGAAATGTCGATGAACTGTCCCCGGCCCGTGTTGAGCCGGTGCATCAGCGCCAGCATCACGGCAGCCACCGTATGTTCGCCGGCGGTGTAGTCGGTGTAGGGAATCTCTGACATTACCGGCCCGCCGTCTTTGTAACCGGTCATGTAGGCCAAACCCGCCGCGCCTTCCGTGGCCGGGCCGGTCGCCCCGAAGTTGGCCCAAGGGCCATCGAACCCGTAGCCCGTTGACGACACCATGATGATGTCGGGACGGATCTTGCGCAGGTCGGCGTATTCCAGGCCAAAATTGCGCACCACCCGCGGCGTGAAGTTCTCGGCGAACACATCGGATATGGCGATGAGGTCGCGCAGCACGGCCCGGCCTTCATCGCGGCTCAGGTCCAGGGTCAATCCAAGTTTGTTACGGTTTTGTTCGTAGAAATTCGCGCCCCGGTTCCAAAAATCGCCGTCGACGTCATTCAGATACAGCGAGTCGGTGCGGTAACTTTCCAGCCGCTGCACCGATTCCAGACGAATCACCTGGGCGCCCATATCACCCAGCCACTTCATCGCCGATGGAATGGCGATTAGCTGGCCCATCTCTACGATGCGTACACCCTGCAATGGCCCCGCCATATCAGATCACCTCCGACGCCCGCAGATACGCCAACCCCGTCGCGTCATAACCCAACCCGGCCAGAACGTCAGCGGTGTGTTCGCCCAACAACGGCGCCGCAGACTCAACCTGCCACGGTGAGTCGCTGAGCAGGAAGGGCGCACCCGGAAACGTAATCTCGCCGAGTCCGGGATGTTGCAGCGGCACGTAGTACCCACGCGCTCGAATCTGTGGGTTGTCAACGGTTTCAGCCGGCGAATCGATCACGCCGTAGATGAAACGCTTTTCGTGGGCGGCGTAGAAAATCTCCTGCTTCTGCTTGGAGGCGAAAATCTGATCCAGGATGTCACCCAACGCCTCCGCGTTTTCCAGGCGTGCCGAGGGATTGTCAAATCGCGGGTCGTCCAGCGCCGGCGCTTCCAGAAAATCCACCATTACTTGCCAGTTCACCGACGCCCCCAGCCCCGGGTTGGGCAGGACGTACCCATCGGACACGGCCCGCAAGCGCGTCAAGTCTCCGGTGTGGTTGGGTTGTCGGCGTCGCACAGCGCCGGAGTAGGTGTAGTTATTCGTAACGTCGCGCAACGCCGAGGCCAGGCTCTCCTGAATGGATACATCCACCCGCTGGCCCTCGCCGGTGAGCCGCTGGTGGTACAGGGCCATCAGCGTTGCGGATGCCAGATTGGTGCCGGCCTTGAACTGCGC
>CASHTH010000978.1:0-34247 GCA_030341885.1 Geodia barretti | reverse complement strand
AGATGACACGATGTCCCTCCCTACTACTCGTGTGTAGGTGGACTAAACCACGGTGGGAGTACAAACAATCTTTGAGTATGGTTCGAGTGTGGCATATGGCTGGTTAGAATCTGATTGGTCAGGAGCCAGTGCATGTCATCTATACGTATGCTTTTACATATGCTGGGAAACAGTCTCAAAATCAGCTTTGCATCTGGATTTATCTGATCGGTAAGTGGCGTCTTCATTTTATAGTACTTCTGTCTGCATTCCAATTGTTGCGGTGGAAACTCTAGTGTAGAGATACAGACAGCCCTGGCACAGTCTAGAAATCAACTTGAAGTTGGTGTCCTAGTTCAAACACTGAAACCTGATTGGCCAGTGGCGGAAACTGTGATGGGTGGGAGAGCAGATGGTAACTGCTACCCACACCACGTGCAGTATGCAGTGTATAGTAGTAGGTCCCCAGTTATACATACCCATCAGCTCTTCTACCTCTGCAGAGTGCTGGTTGTAAAAGCTACATATTCTCTGCACTTTCTTTATCTGTGGTGGTAGGGGAGAAAGCAAGTAACACGCACCACTATTACAGGGCGAGTGTCCATGTGGCAAGTTCGGACAAAAACATCAACTGTGAGTATTAGCACCGGCAGCATAGGCTCCTTCTACTACTTCAGATATTGCCGTTTTCAGGGCTACTCTATGGAGGTTGTTTTTATGCCGGGAGACCTCACCAACTACTGCTTTAGCTTGCATGCATATACAGGACTCCTATTTGCAGGGAACCTGTTGAATCTGTAGGAGTCTCAGAGTGATTTTGAGGGGTGGATGAAGTAGCCTGCAACTCATTCCATCGCAGAAAGTCCACGTGCAGTGTCGTCATTATTGCACTCACTTTTCGCAGTGTTTATGGGCGGATTATGCATACTCATCAGTTCTGTGGCTCACCTACTGTATCATCATGCAGTGCGGTAAAGTTGTTCAGCATGTTTACCAGGTCCTCGGGGCATAAATGCGAACTGTAAAGTGTCGAAATAGTTTCAGGTGTGTGGCTGATGAGAGCCCTTACTGTAGGACTGTTGCAATGCACAGACATGTTGTGGTGGCTTTCCTAAAGCCAGTATGTGTGTAAAGTTGCACTTCCCCTATTTTTGCCGATGTATACCTATACCACCCTCAAGTGGATGCAACAACATGGTCCTAACATGATTCATGCCATGTGAAGCGCAAACTGATTATGGCCTGTTCATGTGATCTCTAGCAGACGTGTGATCGTATTGAAATGTATATACCAGACCCCTTTTCCGCATAATCCGAAGAAAAATTTTGCAGATTTTTTATATTTTATGCATGCGTATAAATGGATATACAGTAAAAGTTATTTCTACATGTGATTTACTGACACTTCAGTGCTATAATATGTAGACTGTCACACTCTTTATCTAAGAGTCTCAACCATTACTCTCTTCTCACCAGCAAGTGTATCCCTCCGTGCAGTCGAAGTCAAACAAATACATACAAGGCCCGGACATATATCCCCTATCTTCGCAGCACATGTCATGATCGTAGCAGCCTTTCTGGTAGCAGCAAGTGCCGCACATCTCCCTTATACATTCTGTGCATCCTGGTTCTCCGCCGCACCTTCCATAACAGTTGAGCCAGTCCGGACACATACCGTTGCACAGTCTGGTACCTGGAATACATATGCCAGTGCGACAGATCGTGTCACTGCAGCTGCAACACCTGCACCCTGGGGCCAATGATAGCCGTTTCTGTGGCTGCGTGTGTTCTTGTTGTTGAGTTGACCGTCTACCTAGAAATATTGATGATAATGGTGAGATCTGGCACTGCCATGGCCGCGAGTCGCAGAATTGGGCAATAGTTACATGGATGTGGTGGGGTGAGGGTCGGAAAGTCAGGCAGAGGGTCATCAATAAATTGCCTTTTTCTACGGCCCATGTCTGTAGCATCTCCGCTACCTTCCCAATTCCCACTGCTATTCATGTTCTGTCGATGCAGCGCTTTTCCCAATGCCATTGCTATTCCGTAGAAGTAGAGTGCTCCCCGGTTTTCGTACCCCATCACACCTGCCCTACCTAACGCTTTGGCTGCAGGTCGAATCAACGATATTTCATGCCGAGAAAAAAGTCTCAGAAAGGCTTGCTCTTCAGCTGTTCGAACCTCAGACGCACTCTGTTCAGTCAACTGTGAAGTTATTCGCTGCTCCTTCCTTGTCTTGATGTCCTCTTTCACTCGATCGATTAGTGACTCGGGCACAATGAATTGGTGTTTAATTGGCTCACCATTCTCTCCTGTCGTTTTTTCTTGGAGGAAGTTGCTGTCTAGTACTCGATAGAGCCTGGAGGAGTCACTTGGTGCACTGCCAGACATTAGGACTTCGTTGTTGCTCATCGACGTAACCGTGATGGAAGAACTGTCGCCGTAGATTCGTATTCCGGTCTCGGCAATGAAAAATATCGCCTCCAGAACATTGTTCTCTGCATTGATAATCTGCAGGCGACTCTCTTGTTCGTTGGTCATAGGATTTGCAGAAGCAGCTATGAAAAGGACTGCAAGGAAGGGAAAAAGAAATCCTGCCATTTTTGAAGTAGTCCTCGATATTTTTCCTCTTCTGCAATTGCACTATTGAGAGAGCTTCTTTTATAGGGAAATTGGTAGGTTGTTTTTCTTCCAAAATGAAGATTCCAACCTAATAGTATTGTAGTATTTCCAGATGTTAGCCAGGTTTTAAGAAAGAAAAACAGCGCATAAGCTAGGAGTGGTGTCTGACATTTAAATCTGATTGGCCTGTGGCTACCGAATTCCCTAGTATTTCTGTCTCCATTCTAATTGTTGCGGTGGGAAACTCAAAGGCAGAAAGACAGCCCTGGCGGAGTAGAATCAACAAGAGCCGATTGCTGCAATCTGATTGGTCAGTGGCTACCGAATTCCCTAGTATTTCTGTCTCCATTCTAATTGTTGCTGGTGGGAAACTCAAGGGCAGAGAGACAGCCCCTGGCAGACTAGAATCAACAAGAGCCGATTGCTGCAATCTGATTGGTCAGTGGCAGATGACACGATGTCCCTCCCTACTACTCGTGTGTAGGTGGACTAAACCACGGTGGGAGTACAAACAGTCTTTGAGTATGGTTCAAGTATGGCATATGGCCACTTTAATCTGATTGGTCAGTAGACAGTGCATGCCATTATAGGTATCAGCCTTAAGCCTATACATAATATGCTGGGAACTCAGAATCTGGGCGTTGTAGAATGGGGATTGGTAAGTGGCATCTCCATCTTATACCCCATTCTAATTTTTGCGGTGGAAAGTCTATTGTAGAGAGACTGACGGCCCTGGCAAGGTCATAGACGTAGAAATCAACTTGCCAGTAGCAGAATCTCTGATGCCTCTGTGGGGTGGGAGAGCAGATGGTAACTGTTGCTTACACCACATGCAGTATGTAGCGTATAGTAATAGATCCCCAGGTATAGATATGGATATACCCATCAGCTTTTGTACCTCGAAGCTACTTATTCGCAGCACCTATCTATTGGGGGGGCAGGGGGTTTGAGTGGTAGATGCACCTCTGAAACTGGGGCCAGCTTGTGTTCAGAAGGGCGTATGGCCATCCACATTCTACGTTAATGGGTTACTCCCATAAAAGGCTTAGCAGTTATGAATGAACTCTACTGAGGTTATTGCATCATCCTATGAATCAGTTAGAGCAGAGCGTGTTACACGAAACTGTCAGAATTACCAAATCTATATGTAGAAACAAGCAGTGTAGATTAAATGCTGGTGCTCGTGCTTGTACTAGTGGCACTGTTATGTGCTACTGGTGTGTGTGGGCCAGTTCACTTGTACCATGTCACTGGAGGCTGAGAGTGGAAGAGGTGGTACTGAGATGCATCGAAGTTTTGCTTCTGGAAAGCGAACAGCATTGTTAAGAGAAGGCGAAGAAATAATTTTTGAGTTGCAACTTCATATCAGTGACGTAGAGTGTAGTATGGAGCTTGTAAGTCTCACGTACTCCAATGATGGCGATGGTGATATTGTGGAGGTATTCATTAACAAACACTTGATCGGATCTTTTGAAAGCTATGCTGAGTCAAATAATGGATATAATTGGAACAAATTTCGGACAAAAACAGTCTTTTCATCGAAATCAACAGTGAGCATAAGCAATGGCCTTTCAACACTTAGAGTCTTGGCTGCAAATGCAGACTCATATGGTGTGGAGATTGATAAACTGTCACTAGAGCTTGACTGTCCACTTGAGCAAGTCTCTGTAGTGGCTGACTGCTCACAAGACGTTGTGTCAGTAGAAGAGGAAGACACTAACGAAGAGAGTAGTACTCTGTCTAATGGAGAAATCATTGCTATAGTTTTTGGGATTACATCATTTGTTACACTGGGAATCCCTACCTTTTGTGCTGGATTTGTCAAGTTCTTTAGGTGGCTAATGACATAGCAAGATGTTTTGTGTATTCCACCCATGTTCATGTGCCACTTTAGACTTTCCTTCGCTATATTAAGGTCTATCAAGACCTGCAAATTATGCGTATGTGCCCTTCATGCGCGCTACTGACTGGCAACTGACCGGGGTAGTATGGAGCAGTAGCAGCAAGAGGTCTCTTGAGGTGCTGTGGACATGCAGAACCTCCTACAAATAAACCACGTGAGTTTGGAGCTCCTCGGCCTACAAAGATGTTGAAACCTCTACGTTCGAGAGTTATGGCGTAGAAAACAAGCGAGAAAGCCAATATTCAATAGCTTACCTCGACTAGCGCTTGCCCACTAATAGCACCATGGGGGCACAAGTTACTCAGAGGACAGGTATCCAATACTGAGATAAAATAAGAAACCAACTATGCGACTGGGTAGTGTGGCCCAGCAAGTGCAGTGTATAGTGACATTGCATTACGGCGAAGGTTTGCACTTTAGTGGTTTTCATTGTTGCATGCAAGTAGTCTTCATTATAAGTTTGTTAACCAAACATAATGGGTAAGATTATGTAATACAAGTCTATAGAGTCATAGCTAAATGTGTCTTAGTAGCCATCGCAATCAAAGCCAATTGGTATAATACAAGCAAGGGACAAGAATTTCTTTCCGCATTTTAAGTCGTGTTGGTAACACCCAGTCGTGAAGCAGCAGTCCCCGCACAACCAACTCAACACGAGCAGAGCCGGCCGCACATCCCCACGCAATCCTCCACAAGTGGGCAGAGTCCTCTCTTGCACTCGTAGTTGTGATGACAGTCCTCACAGAGCACCTGGTTTTCCTCACGGCAACAGTGCACGCCTTCGGGGATCGGAATGGCGCATCGGTCTGTCGAGTAGGGGTAGTAGTCTGCGGTGTCGTTTGAAGGAGGGTCGTAGTCGGTTGGCGGAGGAGAGGGGCATGGTACCACTGACGTCTTCGGTGGTGTGTTGGTAATGCACGGGTTGCTGAGGACCGAAGGCTTAAGGCTTGCTGTTGGTGTGGGGCAAATGGTGTAAGTATAGGTTACTTCTTGACACGAGACTTCGCTGTCTTGGTTGCTGAGGGTCGGGGTCGGTGTTGGGCAGATGCTGGTAGTATAGGTTCTTGTGTCTGTGGTCACCCACCACAGAATTCCTCCGGTGCTGAGAGTGGTTTTTGTAACTTCTGTGCAGTCCGGCACATTACTCGACTTTACACTGGGAGATGGGGATATTGCTGGAAGACACAAGACTTCGCTGTCTTGGTTGCTGAGGGTCGGGGTCGGTGTTGGGCAGATGGTGGTAGTATAGGTTCTTGTGTCTGTGGTCACCCACCAAAATCCTCCGGTGCTGAGAGTGGTTTTTGTAACTTCTGTGCAGTCCGGCACATTACTCGACTTTACACTTGGAGATAGAGATATTGCTGGAAGGCACAAGACTTCCTCCTGGTTGTCGACCACCCTCCTTTCTCCCTCGCTTTCGGTGTCCAGGGAACGATGACGACGCTTGAAAGATTGTGTCTCTCTGTCCGCACTTCTTCTCGAGCTGTGCCCCTCCCTCCCTCTGAGCATGTTCATAACCGTCATGTAGAACAGCAAAGCTCCGTCGTTTTCTGCTCCTATTACTCCACGTTCGCCCAGAATTCGAGCAGTCTCCTCCAGTATTTTGATCTCCGGCCTCTGCACTAGTTCGCGAATGGCCCCTTCAGAAGACTGTCGAGCACCACTTTGATCAAGAGACCCGAGCATTCTCTGAATCTTCTTCTGCTTGAATGCCTCTTTTGCCTCTGCTTCCATCGAACTTGGCACAGCATACTCGGTTTTCGTGAGAGTTCCGTCTCTGTCTGTGGTTTCAGTCGCAAAGAAGCTCTGTCCCTGAGCAGAATAGAATGTTCCGGAACCGTCAATCTTCTCTCCGTAGATGAGTATTTCCCCTCGATTTGATTGGATAGAGAGCCGGTTTGACTTGGCATTGATCTGTACTCCCATTCCTTCATCTCCCCACGTCACCCAGGCCTCTAGCTCGTTTTCGTCCGACCTCACAAGCTGTACGTCCACTGAATCTCTCAGGGGTGTTGCTCCTGCCATGACAGCCAGGAATGCCAGCGTAACAAGCACCAACCAACCCATAGCCTGTCCCAGCTTGATCTCTATGCAGTGTCTAGTCAGAAACTGTTGAATCTGAGAATTAGCTCGTTCTTTATTAGGACTTTTCTTGGGGAAAGTATTCTCTGCTGTGATAACTGTTGTCTTAGCCATTATCTGAGGCCTGTTAATCAGGTATTGTTGGAGCAACCAAAAACTATAGCATTCCAGTTTCATGCTGATAATCACTGGTACCAAATTCATTGGTTTCCTCTTATCGCAGCGTAGTACCTCTTCCCACGCTCATCCCTACTGCGCGCAGCGTAGTTCCTCTTCCCACGCTCATCCCTACTGCGCGCGGCGTAGTTCCTCTTCCTGCCCTCATCCCCACCGCACGCAGCGTAGTACCTCTTCCCGCGCTCATCCCTACTGCGCGCGGCGTAGTTCCTCTTCCCGCGCGCATCCCTACCGCACGCAGCGTAGTTCCTCTTCCCGCGCGCATCCCTACTGCGCGCAGCGTAGTTCCTCTTCCCGCGCGCATCCCTACCGAGCGCAGCGTAGTTCCTCTTCCCGCGCGCTCTGGTTGGAGAGAGGGTCTGCGGGCCAGGCTGCATACTCCCTATCCCCCTTCTCTCATTTATATTCCTGTTCTTCTTCCCCTTTTTTTCTTTTCTTCTTCCCTTTGTCTCTTCTCTCTTACCTCCCCCCTCTCCTATCTCCCTCCTCCCCTATCTCTTTACATTACTCCCTATTGCATACCCCTCCTCCCTACACCTTTCCTCCTTTCTTCCTCCCATCATCTCCTCCCTTACCTCTTTCTCCTCCCTTCCCCTTCTTCTTCCCTTCATTTCCTCTCTTTTAACCGTTTTTCCCTCCTCACTTTTTTCCGTTCCTCCCTCCATTCCGCTCTGCCCCTCTCTCACACACCAGGTTCGAGACCAGTTTGGAGCGAGAGTCATCTTCCCCCAGAGGAACAGTGACGATGATGCGGAGACAATCACCATCATGGGCAAGAAGGAGAAGGCGGAGGCAGTCAAAGATCACCTTCAGAAACTCATCAAGGAACTGGTTTGTCTTTTGCTCTGACCCAACCCTTTGCTACCGTCTCTCTGACCTCAGTCAGTCGCTTTAGGTGGTCACTTTGACCCTGCCCTCTAGTCTGTCGCCCAGACCCCGTCTTCTAGTCTGTTGCTCAGACGCCGCTACTCTAGTGTATCGCTCAGACTCCACCCTCTAGTCTGTTGCTAAGACCCCGTCCTCTAGTGTATCGCTCAGACTCCGCCCTCTTGTCCCTAGCTCAGACTCCGCCCTCTAGTCTGTCGCTAAGACCCCGTCTTCTTGTGTATCGCTCAGACTCCGCCCTCTTGTATCGCTCAGACTCCGCCCTCTAGTCTTATGCTCAGACCCCGCCCTCTTGTGTATCGCTCAGACTCCGCCCTCTAGTCTTTTGCTCAGACTCCGCCCTGTAGTGTATCGCTCAGACTGCACCCTCTAGTCCCTAGCTCAGACTCCGCCCTGTAGTGATATCGCTCAGACTCCACCCTCTAGTGTATCGCTAAGACTCCACCCTCTAGTCCCTACGCCCTCTAGTGTATCACTCAGACTCCGCCCTGTAGTGTATCGCTCAGACTGCACCCTCTAGTCCCTAGCTCAGACTCCGCCCTGTAGTGTATCGCTCAGACTGCACCCTCTAGTCCCTAGCTCAGACCCCGCCCTCTAGTGTATCGCTCAGACTGCACCCTCTAGTCCCTAGCTCAGACTCCGCCCTCTAGTGTATCGCTCAGATTCCACCCTCTAGTGTATCGCTCAGACTCCGCCCTGTAGTGTATCGCTCAGACTGCACCCTCTAGTCCCTAGCTCAGACTCCGCCCTGTAGTGTATCGCTCAGACTGCACCCTCTAGTCCCTAGCTCAGACCCCGCCCTCTAGTGTATCGCTCAGACTGCACCCTCTAGTCCCTAGCTCAGACTCCGCCCTCTAGTGTATCGCTCAGACCACGCCCTCTAGTGTATCGCTCAGACTCCACCCTCTAGTCCCTAGCTCAGACCCTGCCCTCTAGTCTGTTGCTCAGACTCTGCACTCTAGTCTTATGCTCAGACCACGCCCTCTAGTGTATCGCTCAGACCCCGCCCTCTGGTGTATCGCTCAGACTCCACTCTCTAGTCTGTTGCTCAGACCCCGCCCTCTAGTATTATGCTCAGACCACGCCCTCTAGTGTATCTCTCAGACCCCGCCCTCTAGTCTATTGCTCAGACCCCACCCTCTAGTACCCGCCCTCTAGTCTTTTGGCCCCACCGTCTAGTCTTTCTCTAGTCTGTCGGTCCCGCCCTCTAGTCTTATGCTCAGACCCCACCCTCTAGTCCCTAGCTCAGGCCCCACCCACCCCGAGGGACACATGTTGTCTCTAGACCACGCCCCTATTTTGTGGTGTGAGGATAATGTAGTGTGACTATTCATGTGACTGTCACATGTTTCATTTCAGGACAACATTGTAGAAGTGGAGATGCAAGTGGCCCAGAAGTATCACAAGCACTTTGTGCAGCGTCGAGGACAGGTGAGAATTATATTGGGGGATGTCCTTTTGTCTTTCTACTTCTATGAGTCTAATAAGATATCTGTACAGTTTTACTTGCTTATCAACTGGAAGTAAGAACATATTTCACACTCACTTGTGAGTGATTTGTACTGTATTTTCCAGCCAGTCACACAAATTGTGATTATTTGGTCTGTCCCCCCCTCCCACCTTCCTCCATCTGGTCTTTGCCACACCACATCTGTGTATACATTTCATCCCCTCGGATCTACCAGCTGCCCTCTTACACTCCATCAAACCAACCCGTGTTTACAGTAGAGCGGAAGCGACGTTTACCTAAGCCGTAAGTATGGATGCTGAATCATCCCGCCTTCCGCTATGACTTGAAGCTAAGCAAACAGTGAAGGGTTTCCTCGGGCCAAGTCGCCGCTCCAGAATGGTGCCTCAAAGTTCCTGCGGATGTAAACATGTGGCGCTGCTTTTGTTGCATGTCTGCACAAACTGTTGCAGACCCTACGTGTCTGTTTCCTTGTTTGTGTAGCTTGCGCGCCCCGATCCCCCTCACTCAACCGTTCTCCCCCTCACACATTACTGGCGCTGTTCTTGTAAGGTCAAGTTGTGCTTGCAAATCTTGATGGCTTTAGCTTGAAAGCTTTAACACTTAACCAGCCGCGAACACAATGTGTCCAGACCCTCCATAAGTCCATAAGAATTTAAATGGGGGTTATAATACTAGGCACTAATACTTCAAACATCAATTTCTGCTTATTTAAGTAGATCCCCATGGCGTCCAAAGGGTTTTAAGGTCGGGCATATTTCGTGGAAGATGCTTCTTTCAGGCCTGAGAATTAAGTACCACGATATTGAGTTTGTTGCTACCACCAACACAGGTTTTGGACTTTCTCACGTGCCTATATGTGAGAAAGATTGAGGAACACTTTGTAATACAATGTCACTGATAATCGGCGTTGGTTACTAACATGTGAAACATGCGTACCTAAGTGTTGAAAACACGCAATTTAAACTTGCAAAATCGCATTGCTAACCGATGTGCACAACGTGAAAGATGGAGTGGAGTAAAGGGACGAAAGATGTTTAAAATTCAATTTACGAGTGAGGAAAACACGTCAGTCTAAGGTCATTTATGTTTTTGAAAGCCTAAACTTTTGCTACGTAACGTCATGGTGTAAATACCACATTAATTATGTAAATACCAGCTGCCGAAACACAGCCAATGGATGCATAAACAAAACATGAGCCTACGGTTACTATACGTGTCTACATATGTACTACATATGTACAGGTATCTATAAGTATGCGTCATGGTAACTGTTTGTTTATTGCAGCTGTGTAGAAAGCATCTTTCTATTTGCTCATTCCCCAGTGCCTTCGTATCCAAAACCTCCGAATTTGCAACTTTTTTTCTCGCTAGGTAATCATCACCCCTTATTGAGAGTGACGGGGAGGGACAGGGGGAGAGGGGAGAAAGGGAAGGGAGAAAGAGATAAGAGAATGACATAGGGCTTGTGTGGTAGAAAATGGACAGCTACGAACTGCATTGTGTGCTTTCTGGGCGTGCTTGGTTGTTTAGTGTGATCACCACAATATGTGGCTTTCGCTCAGTGCTTATTACTTATTGTATCCAAAGACGGTATAATCTGATCTCTAGTCCGATGAAACCTTGTAACGTTCCCCTTGCGAATCTGTTCGTAGAGAAGGTTCAGTACAGTCGAACCTCACAAAACTCATGTGAATGACCCCTACACACTTTGTTTTCTCCGTACTGAAGTTGTTCAAGAAGGTTCGCACTGGTACGGATGGAAAGTTGATGTGTAATACACACACATACACACTCGTTTCTTTTGACGCCTGTTTGCACCCTGGTGCTTTTCATTCCCTCTTTGACTTTGAGGTTGTGTATCTTGATCACGTGTGTGACTTTATGGCACCATAGAAAGTGCACATTAGCAACTCACGGATCATTAGGTGCCGTATATGCCCACTAGGTCCCTCGCAATACAACCGACTGTATAAAACGATGAAATTTACTCCTGCATCTTGTGTCAGCTACAGCTGGCGTGGCATTGAAAGTTCAGTATTCGGATTGTCTCCTTTGAACCTTATTATACCAACTAAAAATCATTTTTTGACGGGTGTTGTATATGGGTTTTTTGCACAGTGAGCGAATAACTTGGGATTTTTGACTGCGCAGTTTATCCAAATGATATGAGGGCAAAACAGCACTTGGGCCTCTGACTGCACATAATTTACGGATTTGTCACTAATGAGCTGGAAAACTACACGCCCCAATTTTTCTCTCCCCGCCCCCCCCCTCTTCTTCCTCTCTCTTACTTACGTAATCTTAATACAGATATCCCCTATTTTCTATACTCGTTGCACGTGCATCACGTCTAAAGGCATGTAAACCATGTTTGCCTGACCTCTCACTATATACCACATTTCCTACTGCCACTCCCGGTCAATATTATGCTGTAGATGCACTGCTAGTTTGTATACATGCGCCTGTGTCAGCCTGACAGGCATGACATGTGATCCTAGTACTGAGTACTGTGATGTAACAAACAGCCTATTTGTCATCCAATCTCATTGTGCACGTGACGTAGAGAATGATCCGTTTAAGGCATTCCTGTGTGACTTATACGTCATTGTATACTGCATATTCTAGTGACTCTATCTCCTTATAAGACTTACTGTTTTCCCCTTACATCTCCCCTCTTTAACTTGCTTTGTAGTGGCCAAGGCATTCAGTGTTTGACTAAGTTACTTATACGTCATTGTATACTGGTGACTCCATCTCCTTATAAGACATACTGTTTTCCCCTTACATCTCCCCTCTTTAACTTGCTTTGTAGTGGCCAAGGCATTCAGTGTTTGACTAAGTTACTTATACGTCATTGTATACTGGTGACTCCATCTCCTTATAAGACTTACTGTTTTCCCCTTACATCTCCCCTCTTTAACTTGCTTTGTAGTGGCCAAGGCATTCAGTGTTTGACTAAGTTACTTATACGTCATTGTATACTGGTGACTCCATCTCCTTATAAGACATACTGTTTTCCCCTTACATCTCCCCTCTTTAACTTGCTTTGTAGTGGCCAAGGCATTCAGTGTTTGACTAAGTTACTTATAAGTCATTGTATACTGGTGACTCCATCTCCTTATAAGACATACTGTTTTTCCCCTTACATCTCCCCTCTTTAACTTGCTTTGTAGTGGCCAAGGCATTCAGTGTTTGACTAAGTTACTTATACGTCATTGTATACTGGTGACTCCATCTCCTTATAAGACATACTGTTTTCCCCTTACATCTCCCCTCTTTAACTTGCTTTGTAGTGGCCAAGGCATTCAGTGTTTGACTAAGTTACTTATACGTCATTGTATACTGGTGACTCCATCTCCTTATAAGACATACTGTTTTTCCCCTTACATCTCCCCTCTTTAACTTGCTTTGTAGTGGCCAAGGCATTCAGTGTTTGACTAAGTTACTTATACGTCATTGTATACTGGTGACTCCATCTCCTTATAAGACATACTGTTTTCCCCTTACATCTCCCCTCTTTAACTTGCTTTGTAGTGGCCAAGGCATTCAGTGTTTGACTAAGTTACTTATACGTCATTGTATACTGGTGACTCCATCTCCTTATAAGACTTACTGTTTTCCCCTTACATCTCCCCTCTTTAACTTGCTTTGTAGTGGCCAAGGCATTCAGTGTTTGACTAAGTTACTTATACGTCATTGTATACTGGTGACTCCATCTCCTTATAAGACTTACTGTTTTCCCCTTACATCTCCCCTCTTTAACTTGCTTTGTAGTGGCCAAGGCATTCAGTGTTTGACTAAGTTACTTATACGTCATTGTATACTGGTGACTCCATCTCCTTATAAGACATACTGTTTTCCCCTTACATCTGCCCCTCTTTAACTTGCTTTGTAGTGGCCAAGGCATTCAGTGTTTGACTAAGTTACTTATACGTCATTGTATACTGGTGACTCCATCTCCTTATAAGACATACTGTTTTCCCCTTACATCTCCCCTCTTTAACTTGCTTTGTAGTGGCCAAGGCATTCAGTGTTTGACTAAGTTACTTATAAGTCATTGTATACTGGTGACTCCATCTCCTTATAAGACTTACTGTTTTCCCCTTACATCTCCCCTCTTTAACTTGCTTTGTAGTGGCCGTGTCTTCCTGGTGTCAGGAATGGATTATACCGAGAATTCGGCGAGAAACTGAACCAAACTCAAAACCAACGTTTTGAAAACTTGGGCGAAAGTAAAATAGAGCTGTGGTTCCAAATTACTAACTCTGGTCACAACTGTACTCCTGCCATGCACAACCTTCAAATGGTGGCCTCCTCTCTCTCTATCAAGGGAGATCAATTTTTTGTAGCGAACACTAAATGTAGGGTCCCCATCTGGACGCTGTGCAGATGTATCCTGTAGGTAAGCTGTTCACTCCTTACCCAAAGAATTTCCGCCAGTTATGCATTTCCACTAGTTATACTGGCGGAGTATGTGGCAGGATGAGGAGAAAAATGTCCACTATGGAGAGAATTCCCAGAAGTTACTCAAATCCCTCAGCATAGCTCTGTCCCTCTGCATCCTGTTAACCTCCCAGGCCATATATGTATAGCTGTGGACTCTTAGCACCCCTATTTACGTTAACTGGTGGACTCTGCCACCTTATGTCATAGGGATTATATACTTTACAGGGAGTGTAATTAGACATTAGTATATATACTCACTGGTTAGTATTATACTCACTGGTTAATACAGGTTCCCATGGAAGCTCTATGTAGCCCATAAGGTGCATGATTTCTTCTCAAAGGTATGCATGTAGGTGTATAATGTGCCATATTATTTCCTTGTGAACAGTAGTACAGGAAGTGCAATAGCTAACTTGTTGGCTACACCCACTTGATGTGTGTGGGCTACTGGTTACTTGTTCCCTTCTAAGAAAACCAGCCCAACAACTCCATTTCCTTCTTCCCCTACAGACCTCTTCACCTCTATCTCTCTTGTAGGCTTTCCCTTTACATGAAGCCATTTTGGTTAGGGGGAAGAACCTTCCAGAAGGTTTAGTGAGGAGAAGTACTCTGGCCATTTCTCTGTTCCCCCTACACACCTCCTCCTCCTTACCTGTTTCCTTGCATGATACAAGAAGCCATTTAGTTTGGGCGCTAAGCAAAGTTAGTGAGGACTTGTGGGAAAATAACCTTCCACAAAGTTGGATGTGACAAGTAGAGCCGATTCCCTCTCCCCCCACTCACCTTTCCATCTTCCCCCACTCACCTTTCCATCTTCCCCCACTCACCTTTCCCTCACCTTTCCCATGGTGCCCTGTTTCCTTCTAAAAGTGGTTGTGTGATTCACAAATTGTATGCGTTCCGCTTAACAAAAGGTGCAGGGAAGTTTTGTGGGGAAGTCTAGCACAAGAAGTACTCTAGACCTTTTCCTTCTTCCCCCACCCCCTCCTCCTCTCCCTCCCGGCCCACTTCTCCTTTCAAGGCAGTTTTCATGATGTGTTGTCGCAAGCAATGAGTGTGACATGCGGGAAGGATACGTGAGGAGTTTCTCGGAGAGAACCTTCTAGAATAACGTATTATTAAAGATGATGCAACTTTATCTCTCCCTCTCTCATCTCTGTCACTCATTCTGGGCGGTCTATTGACGTCTGTGTTAGGTTAGTGCGTTGTAATGCTTTAGTGCAGGTAGGCTTCTGTACTTAAAGGAACGCATGAGTTATGACGGAAGACCGACCTATATTTCGTCAGGTGGCTTGTTGTGGAATGTCTAGAACATTCTCTGGAGGGGAAGTTGTTTTACAAGAAGATGATTGGTGGCTTGTTGTGGAATATCTCTAGAACATTCGCTGGAGGGGAGCACAAGTTGTGTTACAAGAGGGTGATTGGTGGCTTGTTGTGCGAATATCTCTAGAACATTCGTTGGAGGGGAGCACAATTTGTTTACAAGAGGATGATTGGTGGCTTGTTGTGGAATATCTCTAGAACATTCGTTGGAGGGGAGCACAATTTGTGTTACAAGAGGGTGATTGGTGGCTTGTTCCTGATTTCCAATCTTCCACACAACCCCATTCGCCACAATTTTTGCGGATCACAAATTCGTGTTTTTAAAAGTTTCTCACGCTATACAGTTTTAACAGTCACACTTTTCCAGCCCCCAGACTGTTCTTCCCAGAATTGGGTGTAGCTGTGGGTTTTGTAAATTGGGATTTGTGGGTATTGGTTTGGATCAGGGAATTGGAGGATTGGGGATGTGGGCTTAGGAATAGAGAATTGCGGTAATAGTTTGGAAAGTGGGTGATTGGAGTATGGGCTTGGGGATCAAAATTGGGGGTGAAGGGTATTATTATTATTATATGGGTGTGTGGGTAATGTTAATGGCTCGTGCACTACTTATTCACTTTCACTTTTTTCCTCACACACACACCCCACGTAAACAGTTGGTGCAGGATATATCGGCAGAGAACGGCGGGGTCATAATCAGCTTCCCGCGTTCCGGAACCAACTCGGACAAGGTCATGCTGAAGGGGGCCAAGCAGTGCATCGATGGAGCCCGCACTCGGATCCTTGAAGTCGTGGAAGACTTGGTACATTATAACAGTAAACAATCGTGCGAAGTGTTACGCTGTAAATTGCCTAGCGCATTAGCGCGAGGCTCCTACTCCAGGTTGTATTCTCGCGATATGCGTACATACGTACGTACGTGTCGGTCATGCTTAAGAATGTCAATTAGTCACGCTTAGGAATGTCAACTTCTGTCATTCATAGGAAGTCTAGCTTCCGCCGTGCGCGCAGATTCCTACCGTAGGAAGTCTGCCTTCGCGCGCAGTCAGTAGAGCGCGTGCACGAGCGGCCTCAGTCGGAGTGTTTACGCATTGGCTGGCAGGCGCGAGGCAAAATATGCGCGTGCGCTATTCCTAGTAAATTATACAGTTTGAACAGTGAGTTTATGGGCATTTGAAGGCCCAAGGCCGTTGTGCCGTTTCGGTTCGTGTGCGAACTTATTGTAGGGAGGGGGGGCGATGTAGTAAAGCTAGCTAGAGACTGTCATGAAATCCAGCATCATTACGCACATCATTCATCTGACACACGCCCATTGTATTTGTATGCACAGTTCTAAAACGCGTGTAGATTTCATTAGCTGTCTCCTAACTTTAGCACATGTAATTTGCTGAACAGAACAGGACACGGACAAAATTACACAATGTGTACATATTATATGGCGCTGGCTTTACAGCTATGCATTACTGTTATTGCTGTTCACTCCTACTGGGAATGCGGCATATAGTACAGAAGTACACAAGAGAATTACTGTCGGTTTACAAAACAATTAACGAATGTTATGAGCACCACGTGAAATATACCGAGAAATCATACAGAGAGCACCCTCCAGGGTCGGTTGTATTGAAAAGACTGCAGCAAAACACCCTGACCATCTGTGCGTGTGTGTGTGATCGTGTGTGAGGAAAAAATTCCATCATAGCCGTCCCACTTTCGCTTTGTGGTTAGCTGTGGAGAAAACCTGGAGGCCCTTCGATCCTGCCCTTCCTTGTAGTAAGCCACACACACACACACACACACACACACTGTGTGATCAAGCTGGTGTTGGGAAATGTAATCTTTGCCAGCTGTGTATATACTACATATGTACAAACAGCAGTTTTCCCTATGCCCTCCCCTCTCTTCTGCACGATTTTAGAGGGAGCCTCGAACAAGACTGCCATTCCACAATCCGGAATAGTAATAATTATACATACGCGTGTTATTACACACAGCTACTTTGATGTGTCGCTTTATTCCAACAAGCATTCGCGTTTGCTTGCGCAAATACTCATTTCGACGTTTTTGCTTGTTTGCAGTTTTTGCAAATGTCTGTTGAAAACAATCGCCAATGAAAGCTCAATTAAATAGGGTTGTAAAAACTTCTTCCCAAAATGCTTTTTAGTGCTTTGCTTTCCCTTCTCTACCAGCCTCCATTCCTGTAATATTTTTGGGTCTAATGGACATATTATTATGTGACTTGTTTACAACCAGTTTGACCTGTTCCCAAACCTGTCTCTATGTATGCAAGGGAGTGGCTGCTGCTACTGGCCAATAAATCATACCCTATAATGTGCAGTTGCTGGGGTAACTATACCAAACCCAGTTTGACCTGTTCCCAAACCTGTCTCTATGTATGCAAGGAAATGCCTCCCTCTTCCCAGTTCCTGTGTTGACACAAGAAGTATAGCTACTTACTAGTATATACCCCTATATGGTCATTTGCAAGCTATGTAAATTGTATCCTGTTGTTAAAGGATGAATGTAGTTGTGACATATATACCCACTTTAGTAATATGTCCTTATGCCGATTTTATCTCAGGTGCAAACCTGTTTATTGAGAGACTATATTGTCCTTCTTTACTTTTCTCTACATGAATACTGTTCTTGTGACCAGTACGTCCTGGTACACTATGTATGTGGATATGAACTTTCTTTTAAAGTCTCTCATGTTATTTACAGTGGAACCTCCGATAAAGGACCCTCCGAGATAGGGACGACCTCTCTACAAAGGACACTTGTTTCAACCCCATGCTAATAGTTAACCTCCGAGATAGGGACGACCTCTCTACAAAGGACACTTGTTTCAACCCCATGCTAATACCTTAGTGTATTATTTGACCTCCGAGATAGGGACGACCTCTCTACAAGGGACAAAATCGTTGACCTCATAGTGTCCCTTGTTGGGAGTTCCACTGTATAGTCTTCCATAGGTTTAAGATTGTGAAGGTAGTATATATATAGTGTAGATCCTGGGAACCCGTGGAATAATGTGAACTGTTCCCACGCCATTAAAGATAGGGTTCAAGAATTGAATCTCTCTCTTGTACAAACACGGCTAACCAGCCCTCCTTTGTTATGGTGGGAAAGACTCAACCAGTTCTTTGAAATAGTACTAACTATCATAATTTGTGTGGTAGGGGGGAGATCCTCTATCCACCACAAGCCCTTGGTGGCAGTGGATGGTCACCATTACTGTAGTTGTGGCTTTTCACAAAGGATTTTCTGGTGGGCTTGTTTAGTGTTGGGCTTTTTGTTCTCCTGAGGCTGTGGCCTAGCTTGTATACACACCCCTTTGGGGGAAGCTCTTTATCAAGAAGTTCTATTGCCTTTTGGGCATGTTCCTTCCTACATGTTTGCAGTTGACTTTCAGTTAACTGTTTGAGAGTTTTTGACTTTGTTAGTCGGAGGTGGTTGGTATGTTTGTTCCTGTGAGTGTGGGTTTTGAGGTTCTTTTAGACAGACTAGAGCATCTGGTGCGAGTGAGGTGTGGGTGGAAGAAAGGGAACAGGGGAAGGGGGAAGAAGGGAGTAAAGGAGGGAGGAAGGAAGAGGGGGTAAAGGAGGGAAGAGGGGGAGCAGTGAGGGAGGGGGTAAAGGAGGGAAGAGGGGGAGGAGGTAAAGGAGGGAAGAGGGGAAGCAGTGAGGGGGGAGGTAAAGGAGGGAAGAAGGGAAGCAGTGAGGGAGGAGGTGGAAGTATTCAGTTCGCAGATAAAGAGGAGAAAGACAGTGCTGAATAGGAAGGAATAAAAAGCTTGAGGCTTGGTAACTGTGTGATAGTGTTGAAAATCAACCACAGTTCACAGTTCAGCAGACAAGTCCATACACAATCCCTACTATGGTATAATACTTAGCCTCATAGATGTATAGGGCTATGATAGGGAGTTTTGTTCGCCATGTAACTGACTTCCCTATAAGGGTGTGGGGAACTTCTGGGGCATATCATGTGACCATCATACCATTCTGAAGAAATAAGGGAAATTCCTGAATTATTCACACTTCTACTAACTGGACTACGTAGGTCAGCAGTCGTTGGATAATACAGTTGAATCTCGTTATAATGAATTGCTGGGGACCTAAAAGAATTTGTTCACAGTAAAGGGAATTTTTCGGAAGTGTGGCGAGTGTTCTATAGGGCTAGGCTAAGGGTGTTCTCTATAATGAGACTCCACTGTAGCTGACTTCACATTACAATTTTCCAAGGCTAGCAGAGAGCCATGAAGCCATGTGGTTCTGACTTTTCCCTGATGTAGACAGCGTGGTTAAAAGCAATGATGAATTCTCACATACGACTCGATCAAAGTTGATTGCACTGCTGAATGACCAAGCAAAGACGGTGATTCTAAAGGTAGAATTAGCTACAAGACCTATCTTTTGACTGCGAACGTGCTTATGGGACTGTAGGTAGGTTCTTAGGGCTTAGCGTATAAAAATGGTGTTGTGGGATTTTGAGCTTCAGTGGCTCTCTCTGTTTAAAAAGCTTACCCGTGGCTCTCTCTGTTTCAGACTATATACGAGGCTACAGTAGTTTGGTTCTTACCAGCCAAAAGCCGTGGAGTTGTGTATTCAATGGGTGATGTGGTAAACAGCGTCTGGTGCAAATTGCTTACCAAGTGGAAAAAATCATTTCTTCAAAATGAAGGGGATATACGTAGGGATCATGGCTTTAAGCAACAAAAAGGAAGAAACAAGGGGTCATCATTACACAGCAAAGATGCACAAAGTGAGTGGGTCATTCTCGCCGAGTTTTGAGGCGTTTTGTACGCGGATCACGTGAGATTTCACCCGTGCCATCCCTCTACCAACGCTCTATATAATAAGGGAGGACAGTATTTTTCAAGGGGGATTGCCCCCTTACACCCTCCCCTAGAAGTAAGTGGGAGTGTTTGTAGTAAGCTATATGTGACCCGCTCTGGGAAAAGGTACAATTCGGTGCATACTGGTAGTAAGTAGGAGTGGCCAGTGTGTCGCAAGTCTGTTACACTCTCTTCTCTGTGTGAGTGTATACTGGTAGTAAGTAGGAGTGGCCAGTGTGTCGCAAGTCTGTTACACTCTCTCATCTGTGTGAGTGTATACTGGTAGTAGGAGTGGCCAGTGGGTCAGCAAGTCTGTTACACTCTCTTCTCTGTGTGAGTGTATACTGGTAGTAGGAGTGGCCAGTGGGTCAGTAAGTCTGTTACACTGTGTGAGTGTAAGCAGGTGATGAGAGTACCAAGAAAGCCCATGTGATTCCCCATCAGGAAGTGTGGGCACACACTATCTATGATAATGCATGACACCCCAGATGGATGTAAGGGAATACCCTGTACAGTTACAATAGCCGGCCATACATTTGTCTCACGATGAGGTTGCTGCGTTGGCATGCCTAATTGTCTCTTGGAGGGGAAATTGTCTCCCAGTCTCGTAGGATGTGTTTACTAACACCTGTCACTGTATACTGTGTACAAGATACTTTGGCGCCAGTGTATATGGCTTTTATTATCTCTAAGGTTATAATACTAACTTATTTGTGCCACATGGTGTGTATGGCTTTTATGGGTATTAAATTGTTTTTTGGCGCCAGTGTATATGGCTTTTATTATCTCTAAGGTTATAATACTAACTTATTTGTACCACATGGTGTGTATGGCTTTTATGGGTATTAAATTGTTTTTTGGCGCCAGGCGTAGTATGTGGTTGTTTCAATCTCATAACTTTCAAGGCACCATAGGTTGCTGTGCAATCCCAATAGGGTATTAGTGCACCCTTACATCATGTGCTTGTCTGTTTGTGTAATTTGCTGATGTGGCTTAACCTCTTTGGGTTCATCGACTGAAGAGCTGAGACAGAAAGTCGTAGACGTCATGGTCTGTGCTACATTATTACATTCTTTCAAACAATGTACTCAGCCTACCTATAGCATCCCCCTTTTTACTCAGACTACCTATGTAGCATCCCCACTATGCTTGCATAAAGTATCCTCACTAACACAGGCTTCTAATACACGCATAAATCTTACTGACTTATCTGCTACTATATAGCACCCCCGTAAAGCGTCATCACAACACTTGGCACACTACAACACAAGGGTTCTATAGATTTTACAGACTGCTGTGAGACTATTATCCGCACACCTGCTTACAATAAACGTGGGAAACAGGAAGGCTACTAGGGATTTACACAACACTTACTTCCCTCATTAAAACCCAGCGACTCTTGAACGTGTAGGTTGTCTGTTGTTTGTCACCCACGATATGGGTTTATCTGTTTATTTTCCTGGTTATAAACACTGGCATGGACAACATCCTTTCCCAGCTTACATCTCTCTCTGGTTTACCAACAAGTTCGTATTATGTGGCTATAGTGTTGGTGTATGCTCTACAACTCACACCTTTAGAGCCCCCCCCTCCATGGGAAGGAAGTATTTATGACACCTTTTGACATTATAACACCTTTTCTTACATATATGGGAGTGTTTTTGTGGTGCTGTGGGCACTATACATCTAGACCCATTTTGGGAGTGCAGGGACATATAATATGTACATACATACATAAATTAGTAGTATGTGGTGTGTGCTGTTTATTGTACTTACATAGCTAGCTACACGTAAGAACTTTAACCCTTTCCACACCACTAATATGCAATCATAAACCGTGTACAAAGTATTAAAGCCTAGTATTAAAAACCTCCATATAAAATCTTGCTGCTTATGGAGACAATGGACACATTTATGTGTCCTTGGCTGGTTAAGTTTAAACCCACCGCCTCAGTTATCAAGGTTGGCCACCTTCTGTCTAGCCATCATCCGTGTCTTGCATAATATTGTGTTTGTGTCTTATTATGTTTGTGCGGACAAAGTGAGGAAAGAAGTGTGAGTGAGCCTTTTGGTCATTCTCTATCCTTACTTATTCTTTAGCTAGAGTGGTATGTAGCTACAGTGTTGCTTCATGTATTGTACTTATGAGTTCAGAGGGGGAATTGGGTAGAAGGAAATTATGACAGGGAGTGTTATCCTTGAAGCTGTCTTAGATACACATTACGCTGTGTACACAGGCTCCACCGTGTCATGCATGTGGAGATGTGAGTTTTGAAGACCTGTAGGACTCATCCCTACGTTTGTGTTTGTGTTAGGCAACACCTGCCGGTGCCGCCACCGTTTACTTCCCACTGTCGTAACAACACCTCGGTTGGTATCCACGACGATGACTTTGCCATGGAAACGCAGTTAACACCTTGAGGGTCGCTCGCCGGGAGTAACGAAAACAGCGAAACGCCTAAGGGGGGTGCTTTGCCCCCCTAGCGGTGGGTGAAAGCGAAAAAGCCGTGGAAGCCAAGGGAATGGCAAACAACACGGGTCATGGTTTTCTTCATCTCGGTCGGTGTTAGTAAACCGAGGTTGTCAGTAGTGCCTCCTGGCGGGCCAACCTCGGTGTCTCTGTGTCCACCTCCTAGAGCAAACACAGTGTTTTCCTCTTACCGAGACTTTCCCTCCATCCCTACCTCCTCACCCTTCTCTCAAACACTCCCTCTTATCCTCCTCTCTGCCTCCTTACCCTTCTCTCACAAACACTCCCTCTTACCCTCCTCTCTACCTCCTTACCCTTCTCACACACACTCCCTACTACCTCCTCTACTCTACCCTCGCACATCATACCCACTCTACCCTTCTCACACACACTCCCTCTTACCCTCCTCTCTACCTCCTTACCCTTCTCACACACACTCCCTCTTACCCTCCTCTCTACCTCCTTACCCTTCTCACACACACTCCCTCATCCATCCCTACCTCCTTACCCTTCTCACACACACACTCCCTCTTACCCTCCCTCCTCTCTACCTCCCTCACCGGCTCTTCTTCATGTAGAAAACCCATCACCAATGCATTACTCCCTGTGCCTTTTTCCCATCCTCTACAACCTCACACACACACACCTAACCATTATTATTGCATTTCAGGTAAAACCCTGGGTGCCCTGATTTTACTGAAGTAGTACTCTTTTGGGGATAGAGATCGTGCCTAGTCAAGCGTGCATGGGTGTCAGTTTGTAAACCCCCAGTCTGCTATGAAAATGCAATAGTGGCAGTGCACTGCGGTTGAAAATTCCTCCAAAACGCAGTCCCCTCCCCTCCCTCTCCGTTGCCGCCCCGCTGTGTGGCTATGCCGGAGTTTCGAGCACGAAAATGACTCTCTAAAGATCAGATTAAAAGTTGTCCCAACAGCTCAGTGATAGTGTCGCGGAGGTGTGCGTTACTGTGAGTGATTGCGGTGTGTATACATACATACATACATACATACGTACAGTACATGACAAGTGCCACCCCTAGAATCAGACATTTGTTTGCATTGCCCTCTTTTGGAGTTGTGACTGCACTTTGGTGGTGCAAGCTCACCATATGCTTTGAAGAGAAGGGAGCGTAGACACTCTGGCAACCTTTTGCGGGGTTGCAACCGTAGTATTTGGTAGATTTAGCTTTGATAGAGAATGGGTGACCTCTTTAGGTAGGGGTACATTATGTATGTTGGTGAAAGGGTGGATGGTTACATATGTAGATACATGCGTCATGCTCTTCTCTCCCTTTCTCTTACCTCATTCACCCCCTCCCCCCCTCTCTCTCTCTCACACACACACACACACACTCTTATGTACCCACCCTCCAACTTCAGGAGGCACAGGTGGCCGTCAAGTGTGAGATTGACTCGAAGCTCCATCGCTCCATCTTGGGCCAGAGGGGAGCACACGTACAGGTAATTATTGTACAGCCGGAAAAATTGACACCGAAAACTTCCACCGATTTCACAAATTTTTTTGAGGAAAGTTTTATTTGTGGATGAGACCATCTGTAAAAAGAGAGAAGCCATCGGTGAACATTTTTACTGTGAAATTACTACGAAGTATATCTGTCTGCCACTATTATGATGCAGACAGTTGTGGTGTATAGCATTGTGTGTGTGTGTGTGTGTGAAATCTGAAAAGCGAGGAGTGAGAACTAAGCCCTAGGAGATCTACTTTGCTGTGTAGAAGAAGATATTCATGCCCGAGCATCTTACCCCCCCCCCCCAGTGAACCTTACCTTCGTGGGGTGTTTTTACATCATAGTATTCATGCTGCCGTGGTAGCGAGCGAGATTAAACTGATAAATGCCTTTGCTAGATATCCATAAAGACCCAATCGTACTCTCTTGTTTGTGTAAGCCCCGATGTGCATGCTAAAGTCCTAATCGAGCACGAGGTTATGGAAAACAGACCGACAGTTGTTAGCAAGAGTCTCAGATTTCAAAACCCGTGGTGTAGTAGTGCCTTTAAAGGTGGAGGTTGAGCATTAGCTAAATTGCAAACTTTAGAAAACGATGTATCAAAACACGAAGGATGTTTGCTGGGCTGTTTATCCACCGCCCTGTGCGATTTCTGTTGATCTATCTACCACGTTTGTGTGTGTGTGTGTGTGTGTGTGTACACGTAGGCTATAACGTCAGAGCACAATGTGTCCATCAAATTCCCCGACCGAGAACCGCAGCAGCTGAGGAGCCAGCCGAGCGAGGAGGGGGAGGAGTCAGCCCCGCCCCCTGCAGACGACCCGGCCCGTAACCTCATCCTCATCACAGGGAGGAAAGAGAACTGCGAGGCTGCTAAACTGGCACTGATGGTGAGACTAACGTGTTTTCTATAGCAGATGCATGTTCCAGTCTAGTCTCTAATCCTAGCCCTGTTCTACCGCTAGCCTTGCTACCTTTTATTATAGCGTATTGTGTATTGATACTACCAATAACACTGTTCTGTCTGTTTTATCACGACTTTCATGAGATAAACTATGAGAAATAACCTTCTTTACCGAGCGAGAATCGTTCTTTTTCGTTCTCGACTTCTGGCCTCGCCTAACTGTGAATTTTCCATCTGGAGTTTTGCAAGTATGTTGTATGTATGGTACTGCTTCAGTTGTTGGAGAGAGAATGTAGTTGTCTCTTTGAGGACTATTACGTATGTTTGTTGATGTGGACAAGGTCTGGGGGGAGGTTGAGAGCTGTATCGTGGTCGTTTTTCCAAACTTTAAACTGTTTCCAATCATTCAGAGCGCGTAGTGAAAGTGGGCAGACGCTCTGATTGTTTGTGGGCGTTGTTTACAAGAAAACACGCATGGAAACAAGCCACGATATTCATGTTTACTTGTATATAGCGCCCCCCTACCGTCTCTCCATGTACACATGTACACATTGTGTGTACTCATGTAAAAGTCATGTAAAAGTCATGCATTTTATCTGTATGCACATGTACATTCATGTAAGTTCTATGTACATTATTACATTCCTGACAAGCACTGAATGTAAAATTATCAGTCCCATCTCTTGATTTCCATTGACCTTCAGTTTTCCCTCCCCCCTCTTCCCCCCACCTGCTCACCTTTCTTACCTCCCCCTGTGCGCAAGCAGTCGTCACAATATTCGCTTGATGAGCCATGCATAACATTATTTACATGCCACTTCGCGTATAGAGCGTAAACATGATAGATGCAGGCTTTTTTTATGGTGCGCGGGTCGAGGGTCAGGTTATGCAAGGGAGGTATATACACGTATTTATGGTCATTTTACCCCCAGTGCGGAATGGTATCAAATGAAACTGCTTGATACGGTCGTGTCAAAGAATTCTTGTTGCCATGGTAGCATGCGAGACGATGCTGATAAGGAGCTTTTATACGGAGCATGAAACTACTTCAGAATGCGTTACAACACGCGGTTTATGGAGTTGTTTGTGCCATCCATACATGATGCTGCGCGGGAAATCCATTTTCCATACGGATTTAACCACCACCACCGCACAAGATCTTAGACGGGATAATGTATGGTTACTTCCTACTAGCGCACAAATTCTCTGTGGGTGGGTGGGATTAAAACATATGCTTAAAACTTTTGACGATTGTTGTTTTTTGTTAAAAAGTGGGTAAAGTAGGCTGTTAGATTGGTATTACAAATGACTAGCAGATGTTTTTATCTGCCCACCCCCACAATTGATTGCCATTTAGCCCACCCAGTATACACACCCCCCCATCCTCCACCCAGGTACATACACAGACACAAACAACACAGTTGCACACAACAACAAGGTAGGACACCAGGTGCCCAACCTTGAGAACTGGGGCGGTGGGTTTGTCACTTCACTCATCTTCCTCAGCTGCAGAGAGTCAGCACACACATGTATATACAGTGTATGTATGTACTTACACCTCCATAAAAGGTGTATATACTATCTGTCGTGTGTACACATACTGGTTAGAGCCCCTGATGCTTTTCCTTGATAAACCCCATCCGGTGTTTCTCTGTAAACAAGATGAAACCTTTTGTGTACATTATTAGTAACACGAGAACACAATCTGTTTTTAACGATCTGTTTTTAATAGCCATGCGTATTAATAGCCGTAACAACCAATAATTATGTACAAAGCTCTCTATCACAGCCCCACACATCCATGAAGATAGGTCTATATACTATTTCCCTTCCTGTGTAGTTATCAAGCCTGTGTATATAATATACTAGTAGTCCTCAATATTAAAGGTTTTTAGAGGCATGAGGTGCTAACTACCTCAGTCCTTATCTAGCTTGCTAGTGTCTGTTTTTGTCTAAAACTAGAAGGAAATCCGTGTGTTTGGGAGAAAACCGAGGTGTGAATATCATTAACTCATAAGCATTACGTCATGCCTAGTGCTCCAGTGAAGCAACTATAAACATTCTTGTATGCCTGCGCAATAATTGCTTTACCCGGAATTATAAAATTCACGACTTGAGGATTATCGCCACAGGAAGACCAATCTGTAGGCATATATCCGGTCGGTGTTTGCAGGATATCTTATGGGTGGGCATGTTTTTTACCTAAGAGGTAGGCTTTACAGCAAATTTAAGCAGAGGTGGCTATTGAATCTCTCTAGGAGGTGTGAATATGCGTTTTAAAACATTTGAGTTGAGTGTCTATTGGCAAGTTTACATCTTGTTTTTTGAGTCGAGTGTCTATTAACGGAATGGGAGACTGACTACCTCATAGTTGCAATGATAAGACAAAAAATGCCGTGAACTGATAAAACCATGAGCTAGTTTTTAATATGCACTTTTGTTGAAAGACATGTTTATGTATAATGAGTTTGTGGTAAACTTTTATACCTGAGCGAGGGGTTTAAACTCATCATTAAGGTAGTACACCGCAGTCCTTTAGTATTGGTGGGGGGTCCGATTGCCCCATCCTTTGCTCAAAGAAAGGGTTTGTAAACAGATGCACTTCAGTGGTGGATCAACAAATGGGAGGGGAAATAATATTCGAGGAGTGTTTTCCTCCAATCTTCCCACATTAGGTCATGCCTTGTGCGTGTGAGGGTTTGTCACGTGACTGCCCTATATAGACTATATACAGAGTACACGTGTGTTACAATACAGTGGAACTCCTCCAAGGACCCCTGAAATGAGTATATACACCTAACTCTCGAACGTGCCTTTTAACCCCTGAAGTACTGCGCAACTCACTAATATGGACACTTCTTTCTGACCCCCGTCTGTGTCCAGATTAGAAGGGGTCCACTGTAGTCCATTGCACACACGTCACGTGGTTTGGTAGCAGCATATATCAATGGGAGGAAAAGGATGTTGGATACACGCCACATGGTGCCTCCCTCCACCTGATACCTCATCCTTTTATGTACAAGTAATGGACACAAATGTGGCTTAAGTTCCTGGTCCCTATAATTTGCCTTCGAAGGTTTTGGAACTACGTTGCAACTGGGTTAATCGGAACTTCCTTCATCGGACTCTTACATACCCATGAATCATGCATACATAAAGAGCATGATGGTCATAATTTCTGCCTTCTGCATGCATACAGTAAATGTGCAATATGTGAGATGTACAACTACATATATAGCTGTTTTAGTGGAAAGGGATGTAGAGATGGGTGGAAAGCTGCAAAAAGTTAAGAGATATATTGAGAGGGGGGTTGGGAGAGAACAGAGGGGGAAGAGAAGAGAGAGGGAAAGAGAGGGAAGAGAGAGGGAAGGAGAGGGAAGAGAGAGGAAAGAGAGAGAGAAGAGGGGAGAGAAAGGGGAGGAGGAGAGGAAAGAGAGAGAAGAGAGGGGGGAGAGAGAGGGGAGGAGGAGAGGGAAGAGAGAGGGGGGAGGGAAGAAGAGAAGAGAGAGAGGGGGGAGGGAAGAGAGGGGGAGAGGAGAGGGAAGAGAGAGGGGGTGGCAGGCCATAAAGTGCTACAGCAGATGGATAGAGCCCCATGTGTTTATCTATGTCCCTATGCAAACAAGGCTCCCTGTACACGGGCCTTGAAAGGGTGCACTGAAATAACCACTATGAAGCTGCCCACTGTCCAAATGGCTGTGTACATGACCGAGACACGAGGCACCCAAATGCATGCTCTAGTAACGATACCAAAGAATCCACCCACCAATGAAATGCATTTGCTCACTCATTGTAGCACAGGAACCGAATTATTTAACTAACTGCAGAACAAGGCAATGCTGTCACGTATCGCAATGTTCTAATTATGCGTAAGCTTATGAAATTTCGCACTAAATGTATTAGAGTACACGTGTCAACAACGAGGTCGCAAGGCAAGGCAATCAACTCCATGGTGTAATTCACTTCCACCTGATTGATTTTCTACTTCCAGTTTACTATCCAGCTTGCTATCCAGTTTACTATCCAGTTTACTATCCAGTTTACTATCCAGCTGTTCTTCCATTGTCATGATTTAGTTCAGTTCCACATTATCTTGGCATTAATCATAATGTTACTGACAAAAATGGCTAGTTTCCTACTACTTATCTCTTTGTAGTTGTGTAACCGACACTGCATATTATCCCTACATACGTAGTTAACTGTTACTGCATTATTAACCCTCGGCGCGCATGCGCTGCGCATGTGCAGCGAAGGTTACTGTAGTTGTCGTGTCTGTCTGTCTGTCTGTCTGTCCATATCCCAACATCTCACTTCACGAGCCATGAATCGCTCCGCAAACAGTACCAGGTATTCAGCGTCGGGAAGGGATAAATTTTTACGATTTTGTAGCAAAATATGAATTTCGTGTAACCTATTGCCCACCCCTTGAAATCTGCAACTATAGATTGCACACCAGATGACTTGCCACAGCTGTCTTACAACCCTTAAAAATTCCTAGAAAAAACCGACTGTGTTGGTATATACTGTGGTCAGGTTTGTGGGCCTGTGGGACAGTGTACGTAGGTGTAGGCATATACATATGTAGGGTTGAGAACTGAAGCGTATATAGAGACCACATCAATTATTGTGATTGGGATACCCTTCACTTTCTCTCTCCCTCACCCTCCTCACGCTCGCAGTCAGGACCCTGACGAAACGCGCGAGCGAAACGCAGCGCACAGCGCGACTGCGCGCGCGCGCGCGCGCGACGCGCGCGCGACTCGTCCTTCGTCCTTCCCTCCATCCTTTCTGTCTTCGCTCCCCTCCCATCCCCTTCTCCTCGTCGTCTGGTCCATCCCTCACCCTCCACGGCTCTCTGCTCTCTCTTTCTTTCCAGAACTCATACCCCATCAGGTGTTGAAGTTTCTGTGGTTCGGGTTCGCGTTCGCCATCGTGACATCATCGGGTAAACAGGGCACAGAGGATTCGAAGTTCTCATGAGGAATGCATACATGTGAGCGACACCTCCCTTTTCCGTTCACCTCCGTCATATGCACAATCCACCCGTACCTGCCAGAAACAGTACAGTCGTTTTGTATGAATATTCACGATGTCGGGTGAAGTCACAGCTGAGGGTACGTGCATCAACCCCACCGTCAGTTGTATTAGTGATTAGACTCTACGCATCACTTCGCAGTTCCATTACGTCCGTTCTAAAGTTTACCAATTTAGGAATATATTGTAAGGATCCATCCCTTCCTGACTTTTCACGCTTGCGTAAACCTTCTACTATGACTTATCCACGAGTATTCAAGACCCATGTTTAACAGTGGTTGATCACCAATTCGCGATAACTCTAGCAACCGACCGGACACCATTGACAGCCACGCTCGTACGCGTGCGTGTATCCATAATGACGCGCGAATGAGCTATCTGTTTATGTGATACGCCTGTAATCTCGGGTTCCGACTAGAGCTGCCAACGCTCCCCGAGCAGCCGACATGACGGGTAGCTTTCAGATGTGTAACTTTGACAACGTTATTTTGTGTGTAGGACAAGGTTGCAATCGAGCACTGTCACTGGTACGAGCTATTAGTAGTGGAGTCGGGGGCCCCTGATATAATGTAAAGAACTATTCAATAAAGTAATCGATCGGTTTATGACGGATACCAGTGGACCAATGCCAAGCATCACTAAATCGGCGGAACCGACCAGACTCCATGCATCAGACAATAGGTATATGTGTCGTTCGAGAAGGAGCTCCGACGCCGGAGTATTCCGGAGAGATTACGCCACATTGCCGGCTGGCTACCGAAGGGTCGCGCTGAGTATCACTTAGAAGACCAACGTGCTGAATATACAGTGTCCAATTCCGGTGAGTATCACGCAGCCATCCACCCATCAGTCAGGCACGCAGGACACCGCGGCAGCTGTCCGAGACACCCACATGAGTAAGGATGATTAGTCGAAACCATACTGCCTTCGGATTGCTCCGCCGTAGAAATGTCACAAGGTTATCGACTCGACCGTCCGCACCATACAAGCATTTAAGTTACGCACTTAGACTGAGCCCTTCGGATATGGGTGTTTCTTGCTGATTAAACTCGGTTATGACACTATAAATTAGCTATAGCATACAAGGAGTACCGAGTACACGAAGACGTAACTGTGTTCCGGATGGCCGACACGACCTGCCGAAATTTAATATAAGGCATGGAAAGGAAAAATTACAGGACCTGGGAGGTCCGTACTTGAAGTGCAGTCGCACACTGAGGGAGAGGATTCACGTGTCCACCTGCATATGTACTGGACAATGGTTTAGCTCAGTTGAGTTTGAGCGCTCACCTATATGAGGGAGGTCTGCTTGCAGAGTTGCATGTTGGTGTTATCGCGAAATCCCACCTGGGCAACCGTCTTTCTATCTTTTCTTTGACAACGACGAGAGCTTCGTGTCACCTGGCGTGTAGTTGCAGACGACTACCGCCTGTGGGAAGTTTTGACCTGGGACCTGACCTTATCGTTACCGCGTTACCAAGTTGTTGTAGCAGACATGTAGTCTGCATTATTTGGTTCACCGCCAGAATACATGATCCCCATCAAACGACTTTGGCTGGTAGGGGGTGATGGAACTGGCAGCAAGGCAACCGCCGGCAAGATAAAAGTCGTTCGAACTGCTATATCCACAGCTACATCAGACAAATTCGAACTATGCAGGTTGCATGAGCAACCGTAAGACTGTGCAATCAGAGCTGACCATTAACGACTTGGTATGAACAACGCCAAACTGTTTTTGCAGTCACTCGGAATATTGTCCATGTACAAGCTTATTCAGATAAATACAGATAATTCCAACCCAGACGCAACACAGAGTAGTAATGGACGGTTAACCCACAGAATTGATGTTATCCCTCTGGGTAATTAGCGGGCCGAGTGCTTATAGTGCTAGGAAAGAGATCTTGTGTAACGTGGCTATTGCGTTAACGGTTCAGTTGTTGCCCACGGCGACAGCTCTGGAAGTGTACACAAGTAGTCGAGGGTTGGGTGGCCGATGAGGTCAACCATCCAGTGGATCAGGATATTGGAGGAAGACAGGAAGAGCCGTTGTATAGAATAGAGGAATACGATAAGTGTATCCAGTTCCCCAAATGCGTATGAGGAATATTTTGCCGATTTGCGTGGACGTGGCCATCGTTAGCAATCCTTACGAGACATAGTCTTTCGACAACTATGCGCGTCAACGTGTCGACGAGAGTTGTTCCACAGCGCACAACTCGTCCTGTTATCACGTTGTGGTGTGCAGCCATTTTAGAGAACATTACGAAACAGTCAACACTCAATTTCAAAACCCAAAAAGCATCAGCATGAGAAAGTAAACATCATAGATACACAAGAATACTGTGGGATGATCAGGCAGTAGCTATATAGACGAGCTGGTACAAGTGATGTACATGCTATACAGCAACGAGCCAAAGGTGTAATAGTCTAGGAAACGATTGATGTAATAATCAGGAGGAGGACACAAGATTTTTTTATAAGAAGTTTGAAAAAAAAGTTATTTGTTTGCGTTTGCAGGAGCTGCGTAACTTCCGTGTTACGTGGTGAAGTGGAGCAGAGGAGCGGGCAATCCAAAACAGTCATCACGGAAAGAAAGGAGCAAAGATCAACAAATCCGCGAAGACGCACGAGGTAAGGGAAAACAGGCTTCCGAGCGGGACGGTTCTGGGGGATTCAGCAGCGAAGGAGCAGAGGAAACCATCATTGGCTGAATGAAACACCAGGGTGAAAGGCTGCTCGAGGCTGGACATTTTGAACAGACGTCCAATGAAGTAGGTTGAGTAGACTGCGTCATGGGTATTCAGGAGGATTCTATGTGTGTATATTACATTTGGTTGCCAATGTGGATACATCCAAGGTAGCGTCTATTCTTTTAGTTGTGTCGCGTACTCAAAGGCGGGTAATATATAGTATGGAGCAAACCACTGTCCTCGTGAGGAGACGGTCGTCCTTTATTCAGATCGTTTCACTGCATCGGTGTGCTGTGTATGCGAGGTACAGCTACAGCAGTAACACTGTCAAATCGACCCAACGCCATTCTCCATAAGAGGCAGCAGGTGGAGAGAGGCTGGAGGACATGGCTGAGGTTGAGACTACATCATGCTATGAATGTGTACGACCTGATTGTTTTTAACACATTGCAAGAAGGACGTTAACTATATACATACTCTGTAATATGTACAAAGACAAGGGAGCCCGTCGATTGCTAGGGAGTATGGGAAGACCTGATTTGGGACGGGGAATTTTGTGGCTCGGTTCTGATCGTTAGCCACAGTTAGTGATTAAAACTAAAGACGGACATAGAGTTTCTCTCGTGTGATGTTGTTTCAGTGCGTCCGCAGTGTCTAGTAAGCTAGGAAAGTTACCGAAAGGAGGGGGGAAACAAGCTTTGGTGGACGTGATAAAACGCAGGGTACGGGGCCACAAGTACCGACCCAGAGAAACTAGAGTTGACCGTAAGGCTTAGCGTAGGTTCTGGAATGGAGGAAGGGTAAGCTAGGGGGAAGCGGTGTTAAGGTAAGACACACGCACATGACTAGGAAGCCTTCTGAATGGTGGAAAAAAAGGGAAGGGGGGGAATGGATCGTGGCATGAAGCGCGAGATATCTCGACCAGAACCGTTGGGGATGTTGGGTAGGTCGCATGAAGGAAAGTCAGAATCTGGCAGGGACAATCAGGATGTCATTTCTGCATCTTGCTTTTTGCGTGTGTATTTATAGCCTGGAGAACAGCGTGTCCACCATGATCTTAGATTAGCAAGCTTATACACGACGACGTTGTTCCTCGACACCGCATATTTGATATCGGTGACAAACCGGGTCACAGCCTTTACTAATGTTTTCTTCCTGCATGTCGAGCACTCAAAAGTGATCCATAGCCGGGGTTGTTCAACCATGATAATATATACTTGATTTTAATACCTTGTTCACATAATATAGGAATCTGTCTTACTAATGTCTCTTCCTGCATGTGGCGATATGCCATAGCCTGGAGTTGTGACACCATGATAATTATTATCCTTTGCTTAATACCTGGTTCCCCGATGATATGGGTAGATTGTGTAGCCTGTTAGTATATGACCACACTGATGGGTACAGGATGTGTATGCAGTCGACTAGGCGGGGGACCTGATTTTTGCTATACTCACTAGAACGGCCAGACTATCCTCCTTCTTAGCTATTGGTGTGGACTAAGTGTCTAATGTAGAGCGCGGGAACAACGACACACAAGAACAAATATGTGGTGGGCTGCAGTATAACGTATACTGAGTAGTAAAATATTGGATAACACCTACAGCACCATCATAGGTGGGCTCCATGTTAGTGGACAGACAGGTATTGTTAAGCCATGGTAGTTCTACTAATTGTGTTTACCACAGGGTGAGAATTTGTGGTAGTTTCAGGCTCTCCGGGAGGAAAAACAATGGATTATGTCGAGTAGTGACCTAGTCTGTACGCTCTTACTCAACTCTCCTTCTTATCATTGTGGTTGACATGCAATGGGTACAGGGTGCTACACACAAGCACAGACTTATAGGAGAATAATTTTTTCGCCCAGTTAGGTAAGTATCCGCATACGGGCTTTTATAGTATAAAGATGCAAAGTACCCCAAATGCCTGGGTTGATTGATGTTCTATTCTTCCTTGCTTTGTCTA